>CALYLW010001827.1:0-88830 GCA_944989445.1 Ampullaceana balthica
ATCGCCACCACTTCTTACTTGTTCTCCGTATCAAATAACAAAACAAGTATCGCCACCACTTCTTACTTGTTCTCCCAACAGAGTAATAAGACCGATGCTGGTCTCCCAGGTCGAATCCAAACATGAATGAGTTGCACTCATTGACACAACTCGGAATTTCCAATTGTACCATTCCATCTCTTGTTCTTCTTTAGATGATTGGTCAGAGGAAGTTCCTTGCTACTTATCTAGATCTAACAGAGCCTTCGGTGCTGCACTGGAAAATCCATCAAGGGGGTGTATGTTGCAATTAAGTTCCGGTATCTGACTGTCAAACATCAACTGCAATTGTTCAAAAAAAAACCCAGTGGTATACAGACTGTCGGCTAAAACTCCTAGTTCATATGCCATCTGTGCATCAGTGGTTATATTAGGAATGTGTGTTATTTCCTTTCCTGTCAAGGATCTAGGTCTATATTTTATTAAATACTCTGAAACTGACACATGATTGACTAAACATTTGTCCTCTACCTTTCTCATGGGGATTTCGCTTGCATCCACGTTTTCTGTATGAATCTCCCTGCCAGTTTGATAGACAGAATTTATTTGATGCACAATAACATGTGTATAAATACCATTTCCTATGCGGTCATTAGGGTCATATGCTGTCCAGTGATCGGAAATTATAGATGTCCCCAGGAGGATATGTCTTCTAATTAAAGGCTCTAACGTAGTGGCCATTCGATTAAAAAAAACATTAACCCTCTTCTAATTAGCTCTCACTACGCTTGAGTAGAGCTGATATAGAATAATTAGACGAGACTCGAAGACGGTCGCCGCCATTAACCCTTTACAGTCCGACGCGCCGTTTTTTCTTAAGCGTACAGTCCGATAACGCCAAACCCGCCCGCATCGAGGTTGTTTAATTTGTTGCGTAGCGCTGCGCATATCCGTCGCGCATTACTGACTTTAACTTTACCGGAAGAGAGCCTCGTTTTCGATGTTTATTTTGATACTAGTTTGAAGGTGGTGTACCGAAGGGCTCATTTTATACAATTTTTTGAAAAGTGTCGTTTTTTTTCACGGGTATTTTAGTGCAATGGACAAAATATTGAAGGAACTTAGGCGTAATGGGGCTTCCTTATTCAATGAATATAGCAGTGATTAATATGATTATTGATTTGAATTTAATTAACACTAGTGATAGTTATAAAAACACTGATAAAAAATGATAGAAATAGTGATACGACATGGATGGAAATGGTTCTATAGACCATAATCAGATCGATAGTGGTCGATTAATTTTTCCGCAATCATTTTTTTCCTCATTTATCAAACAATCAGGCCCTAGACATAATTAAAATTTGCCTGATGATGCTATTGCATCTGATTACTTTTCTTAGTTATACCAGACAATTACTACAAAAAAAAAGAACTTTGTTTGCACTACAACTAGTACAATGTGCTACAAAAAATAATTTACTTGCAGCCAGTTTTCTCCATTGAAATAAAGAAGTTTTTTTAAATACAAATATAATGTTGGCATTCACAATATGCCTGTGGGTGACGCATACTTGTGCAAGGGTGCCTGCTAATAATGCCTGCTTTAGCAGAGTTGTAATAAACTTGTAAATGGATAAGAGATGTATCTAATTAAACTAATTACATGGAAAAATGTGTTAAAATTTTTTTGGTGGGTTTTCTGAAATTTTTTATGTGAACATTATTTGTATTATACACCTTAAAGACCAATGGATATAAAGTGTGTCCATTTGTTTGTACTTAGTTATTTTTACCTTCATTTTCCTACAAATAGTTTATTTTTTATGATTTAATTAGGAAAAGAACATTGATTTAAGAAAGTGTTATCTCCCCTTGCTTGGTCGCAGGGAGTAGAAAAGGCCGAAACGCATTGGACTGTAAAGGGTTAAGAATGAAATTAAAGTAAAGTCAATTCATGTGACTAATATTTAATTTTATTTAATCTGCATTCAACAATACAATAGTGTGTTCGTTCGATGCTTCCACGAATATTTTATTTGATAGAAAATTTGATGCGTAGACAGACTATAGAGCTTTGAGCTCCTTCCTGGCCTGCGTAGCCATGCCATCCAGAGAGTGTAAGTGGCATTTGTCACTAGCCAGCAAATTTTGGGTCTATTGTCTAGCTCAATCGTCATTTGAAGCAGAGCCCGGCAGCTGAAGTGCAAAGTGGAAACAGCCCCTTTCTTAACCCTTTGACTTATGATGAATGCATTCCTGCTTTTTCATAGTGCCTGTTTTCTGTGAGGATAGATAATGTCTTTGCATCTGGTGAATTAAGTCTGATCTTTCCCACATAACTTTAGCTGCCTCCACTTAGGCCAGATGAAGTTTTTTAAAAATTGTTTGTGATCTTCAAAGAAAGTGGCATGTTTCTCAGGGCAACATTGCTGAATAGATTAGGATTAAAATTAAAACCATACATTTTTATGAGGATTAGTGATATTAAAATTTTTATACTATAATGAATAGTAGCTAAAATTAATTATTTCAAAAGTATTAATAAATAATGTACCATTTTATTTATTTTTCCTTAGCTCTTTATTTGCTTACCTGACAATATGTGATCATTACATGCCTGTCT
The DNA here is from genome assembly GCA_944989445.1 of Ampullaceana balthica. Classification (NCBI taxonomy): domain Eukaryota; kingdom Metazoa; phylum Mollusca; class Gastropoda; family Lymnaeidae; genus Ampullaceana; species Ampullaceana balthica. The sequence goes on from CALYLW010001827.1 coordinate 2,606, forward strand.
AAGGTTAGACCAGTCATGACATCAATAACCACTCCTATGCCAAGTTTTGATGTGTGTCCACCTTTGGCCCAAGTGCCATCATAGCTATTTCATTAACTTCATTTGAGGACTTTACCTTTGCCACATGTTCTGAAAAAAAGGCAGCTAACTCTATCATCATGGGCTTTTTAACGGCCTTTAATGATCATTATAGGACTGACAAGTCATCATCTCCAGCTTAGCCATAAGTTCAGACGTTTTGGCTAAGCTGTTGTAGCCAATTTTAGGATAGACAGGAAAAAAACTAAGTTCTGTTCATCTCATACATTTTTGGTGAGCATCATTTTGAAGTAAATTTCTCAGACCGAACCGAATCACAATCAATGCAGAAAATTGATAGGCAAACAGGCTAGGCCTTGAGTGCGTGCGAGTTCACACCATAGCTCAAGAGCATTACTGCCACAGTCTGAGCATTTGAGTCCCTCAACAAGGGAACCTAAACACTGTAAATCTACAATTGTTATAGGCAGTGTTGTTTGTTTTATGTCCGTTTTAATATCATTGAAATATGATAATTTTCTCCTGGATGCTGAGAGACTGCATGTAGAGGCAGTTCAGGGTGTCCACCCAAATCTGGTCCAAAAAAATCCTACCAGCCACCAAAAAATCCTACCATCCAACCTGTAACCGTTAATCATATTTTCTTACTTTGATAGTATCCCTTGGTGCTGACCTATTTGATTCATTACCAGGATTGGGGCCTCTACTCTCTAAATCAAGTTGTAGTTTTAACTTGTCAATTTGAAACATAGTTCAAATTCTTTTTTTGCAGCTCTTTCTTCTCTTTCAATTATTAGTCTTTGCCTCTCTTTTTCTTCAGCCTCTTTTTTATTTTCTTTTTCTTCGGCTATTCTTAGCTTCTCTTTTTCTTCAGCAGTTCTTGCTTTTTCTTCAGCAATTCTTTGATTTTCTTTTTCTTCAATGAAATCTCTCATTTCTTTTCCCTTTAGTCCGATCTCTTTAGCTATGGCAGTGAATTCTTTGTAGTAATCCATGTTTAGTTTGATTGAATAATATGAGTCAAGCAATTTGGTAAGGAATTTAGGTATAAATTGATAAAGTTATAAGTCTTCCAAATGAAAAATCTTGAATTCAAAATGTTAAGTTCAAATAAGTGACACGTCTAAACCATGCAATCTAGTTTTGACAAGGTGAGACAACAAAGAATCCTCACACGGGATCTTTAGTATACTTTATGTATACGCTCCCTCAGATTGACAAAATATATCTAATGGTCCAATCGTTTTGAATAAAAGTCACTTGGTTAAAATTTCAATTTTCGAGTAGTGTTTTTAACAATTTAGTTCACTCCATTAATCCAAAATTGCAATTATCAAACTCTTCACACAATGAATGGATAAAAAATTTCCTTCCTTTATTTATAATTCACACTTCATAATTAATAGTCCATAGCCTTCCAAGTTCCAGGTTATGTTTACAAATATTTCTAGGAATCAACTAGCACCATTGAGCTTGCTGACCTATATACGTTCACCGTGTATTACTATACACTGTATGCAACGACAGTAGGCCTGTTGACGTCACGACCTACCAGCTCTCGGTCGTGTGTATACAGTAGTACGCTTGCACTGTGTGGCTGTCAGGTTAGAACCAACCTGTCTGATCCAGTTTTATACACCGCGGACACTTGCAGTTTATGCCGCCATCTTGAAATATTCTTGTATTTTCATTGAACCACAAAAGTTTATTCACAGCTTCTTACGAACTTGAATATTCAAAAAATACGATAGCTGCTAATATTTCTTCTTTTAATGAATACTTTCCTTTTGAAATATCCAATACGTTATTTCCACGAAACCTCCTTCTTAAAATCTCTTGTACTGTGTTCACATAGAACTTTTACTTCTGCACCAATGTAACTACTTTTTTATATGTATATGTAACTCTTTTGTAGGCGTTCTCACAGTACATAATCTTGTGCACAATAATCCACTGAAGAACTTGTTTATACAAAACAACTTTAATATGTAAACTATGTACATAGAAATATCATTTGAGGTAATACAACGTGGAAATCTTGAGGCACACACACATTACATCCTTCCTTGACGGAAGTCTTCTAACAAGTCTCGCCCAACCTTTCCGGCCAATCGGAAGGCTCCTTTCTTTGCGCGCTTATTACATCACGTGACCTCTTCGTCACAAATCATGTTAATAACACGTGACACAACCGACAAGTAAAATTTATTATTCGGACAAGTAAAAGTATACTTACATTTTAATTCAACTCCTGTTCTTGTTATAAATCGTTTTAGCCATTTATTTGCTGCAAACTTTTCCATTCCCAACCTCTTTGAAATGTCCTTGATTTTGGAAGAAATCATGGGTTCTGTTAGATTCACATTTCTTGCTCCTTCGAATTCGACCCAATCCTTTATTTCCGCCTCTAGTTCTCTGTACTTTGGCATCCTGTCGCGTTTTCTTTTCGGCTTAAAAGCCCCGCTCTTTTATGAGTTTTCTATTTTTGACTATCTTTGAAATAGTTGACTGTGAAATATGAAAAGCTTCACTTATTTCTTTTTGCGATTTTATCTCTAGTGCTCTTCTTCCGAGCACCAGCCCATCCTTTTCAAGGGTAAACACTATTTTTACTGTTTTTCTGTTTGACCCCCCTACGCATGTGCTGAGACACATAAACTGAAAGCAGTATGTCAACCACTCTGCTGCCAGGGGGTTTTCAAAGGGTATGAGGACGCTTAGACGTTTGGTTTCAGCGTCCTCATGATATATAGATTTAGCATGCCTGCACCTCACCAGGTGCCAGGTGGCCGGGTTCTTTTCAATTTCATCTTTAATGGAATGGAAGCGGCACAACTTCAACAATCGTGGGCTCTCCAATCCAGTTTTTAGAACAAAAGTATTTAGTAAAAATTGATATTTCATCCAATTTATCTGAAAACCATTCGCACATCTGCATTCGTCTATCGGGGTCGTCTTTATTTAAGTGATGCAATATCTGTAATATGTACGGATGCAACTTCTCTTCTACCAGTATTTTGTGGAAAGTTGACCTTGAAACACCCAACTCCATGGATGTCCGAAGTGATTTCTAGCAGCAAACTTGGCCATGATGTCTCGTTTGCAGTCTTTGGTCTTCCGGAACGGGGTTTGTCCAAGACACTGCCTGTTTCTTTAAACTTCGTGACCAATTTCCCGACGGCAGTAAAATAAATATAGGTTGCTGAAGATTAAATTCATCGGCGATTTTGCGATAAGACCATCCTTCTCGTCCACTCAAGAGTACCAACTCAATTCTTTCTTCTTAAGACAGAGCCATCATTCGATCTGGGTGTGAAAAATAACATAAATCAATAAAATAAATAAAGTATTTAAATTCGTATGTACCCAGACTTTGTTGACACCCTGTATTACGAACAAATTTTCTTTGATATCCGTGACTGGATTTCAAGTTAAGCATATGGTCAGCATAATCAATGGGTTTACCCCCAGGAACTTTTTTTAAAACTTAGAGTAAGGTGTGTTCCAGTGGTACTTGCATCTGATTCCCATGACTGCATTGTGTTGTCACATTCCAAGACAGACCTTCAATTTTTTTTTGAAGTAATAAAAATTCATCTTCTTAAAAGTCTGCTAAAACTCCAGTTCATATGCCATCTGTGTAACAGTGGTTATATTAGGAATGTGTGTTATTTCCTTTCCTGTCAAGGATCTAGGTCTATATTTTATAAAATACTCTGAAACTGACACATGATTGACTAAACATTTGTCCTCTACCTTTCTCATGGGGATTTCGCTTGCATCCACGTTTTCTGTATGAATCTCACTGCCAGTTCGATAGACAGAATTTATTTGATGCACAATAACATGTTTTAAATACCATTTCCTTTGCGGTCAATAGGGGCATATGCTGTCCAGTCATCGGAAATTATAGATGTCCCCAGGAGGATATGAAGGGAAGAAACAGCTATGTCACATCTTTGTAGTTTTGAGATATTCAAGTTTTAAAGTTCAAAAGTATACATATTTCTTATAAATTAACTAAATAAATTTCAACAAATAATCCAACTTCACGTTTTACTAAGAGCATTCTTTTATTACTTTATTCAAATCAATTCCTAAGTTAAACTTTAAAAAAAATTAATGAATGGTTTCTGTGACCTCTTTAACTCTAGTGACTGATTTGAAAAATCTTAGATCCCTAGATTTACTCGTTTTTTCCCTTCTAAAGTCATTTACAATGTAATCCTTTTTCAGTTCAGGTCATTCTGACAAGTGAAATGAGAAAGATAATTTTTATATACGCATGTTGCAGAGAACTTCACAAGGAGCTTACTATCTCCTTAATTTTCATTGTCATGATTCTGTCGTTTACGCCCTTGGGAGGACCAGCCAATTTGCTTACTAATGTTGTCTTCACAGCAAAGCCAACACCAGCCTCGCTGCAATCCTCTCTCCCTCTGCCACTCCAGAAGATAAATACTGAGCCGCTTTCACAGCTTTCCCCCTCTCCTAGACAGGTCTCATTAAGAGTGGGAATGTCCACGTATCTTACAAGTTTATTGCCCACTAGGGCGGTTGTCCATTGGGGTCTGTTAGCTTCATCTTGGTCTAAAAAATGTAAGTACATTCCATGTGCCCAGAGTAAGAGCCGTTTACAGTAGGCCTCCTCTGTTGTATAAGATAAACCCTTTTAAGGCCACAGGAAAGTCTTTTTCCATTGACCCAAGTCCTTGCAATGTCATCATGACACTGACAATTATTTTTAATAAATAAAAGGCTATGGCTTCACTGATCACTGACGATAGTGAATAGCAGGAATTAAATTTTTAGCTTTGTAAACAATTCTTTTTCTCTGGTACAATGTCCCCAAACTTTTAACTTTGTGTGTAGCCATCGTAGCACAATATACTGCCTACTCTACCAGTCTGGCTACATTTCCTGAGTAAAATTCCACTGATTAAACACTTCCGAAGTTCTGCATGGAACTACGAAACTCATATCTAAATCATTGGTGGTAATCTTTCCCCTGTCCTTGGGAAACCATCTGATTATACTCTTGGATGTCAAGTTGCCCATGCCCTAACTTTCCTGCAAAAATTTAATGTTACAGGCGACTCATCCACCAATGGGAATTTTTCAGCATCAAAGCCAGTAGCAAAGCTTTCAATTCTATCATTTTACACCTCAAGATGATTTATAATGAATACTGTTTGAAACAAGCAACCTGAAGCCATGATACTCTGGTTTACAGTTGTCAAAAGACAAACGGGTTCCAGAGAACATATGTTTAAGGAATGATTGGACTCAGAAGTTTCAGGTTCTTCTATTAAGATTTCATTACTGATTTATGCAGACTTAGAATATCAATATTGAAAGGCAATTAGCTGTAGAGAAGTTACATGTTTCGTTTGTCAATGACCATGCAATATACTTAAATTCCAAGAAGACAAAAAACAACAAAAAAACTAACAGTAATAAATTGAATCTAAGAGAAAAGCTGCACATCAAACAGAATGTCTGCCATTGGTTCGTTAAGTACGACATATAAATGTATGACATGTGCTGTATACATAAATATAATGGCCTGATGGGAGCCATAATTAAATGGTAATATTGTTTTTATGTCAGGAAAGTTGCATGTCGTCTACCATTAATACATGTAATATAAACAATCACAGCTAAAGGCCATTTTTTTATATAGAAGTTCTCATCAAGGAATAATATTCTAGGGATGCTGCTTGTTAAGGTCGACTGGTAGTCAAAATGGTAACATTTTCTTTTGCTCATCAAGTAGATAAATTAATCTGTAGTGGAGACTTTTTCTGAGCATTAACTGTCTGCCAGCGCTACCATGTCTTCATCAGGTCGGTCATGATGTTTAAAGTACTCTATACGGTTTGATGAACAGGTCAGAATTTATTCCAAACTTCTGGCTGTTACTTTGCACTGCCTTATTCCCTCCTCTTTTGATCTTCCAAATATAAAAGCTGCAGGGTCCTATTTTGTGTGGTACACCTGATTTGCCTGATAAGCAGTTTCAAAGTGTTCTTGTCAACAAGGAGAGATAAGTTACGTAATGTCGTTGACCTAACATTTTTTTCCCTGCTGAAATGAATGTAGCCCCTGTAAATGAGGCATGTTATTTTCACAAACTCTTTTTCCCAACTGTATATTTTGGCTTATTCACTTTGGAACGATACTCCTCTGCAGAATATGCTTACGCAAAGGCTGTGCAGCAGCTATTCATCGAGTTATGTTTTCATAACGAAAGTCTTTCTCATATCTTACTAATATCTTGATTCTCTCCTTTTTCTCCCCTAGCTAGGTTATCTTAATGTCATTTTTTTTTCTTATCCTACGATAACTCACCATTGCTTTTCATTTTGGTGGTTTCCTTCTTAGTCTCTTATGGACAACTTGTATTATTATTCCTACACATTTGACTCGTGCTTGCAAAAAGTTCTTAATCCACGATTGTCTGAGGTTCTGACAGCACAATACACAATCATTTAAATAACAAGGGTACTTCATTAAGGGGATATTCAAGTTTTGAAGCATTGAAATAACATATGACTTATCACAATTTCTTTCACATATGTGTTTGTTGTGATAACATTGTTTGAGCAAGCACCACAGTGATGGAGTTCCGAGGCTTCTTTTTTTGTTTTTTCTTCTGTCCCAAAAGTTTTAGTTTCATGTTGGTTCAGGAATTTTATGCTTAAGATATGTGTTAGTAAAAGGGAGGTTTGATCTTAGGCATCTTGCCATAAGCAGCTGTACAGGTGATGGTCCATCGTAACATCGAGCCTTACTTAAGTAGCAGAAAGGGAACATAACAAAATTCTAGTATCATTTCAGGTGAGATAAATTGCCTCATTTTAGAAACACTTTTCTGCATTTAATACCTAAAGTGTTGTGTTGATTTTTAACTGTATCCTTGTAAGATTAAAAAAAACCCAACTTTTTATAGTTTAAGAGAGCTTTTATAATTTAAAGATTAAGTCAAACATAGTCAATTTTATACAATATGTCCTATTTCATTTGGGAAAATAAAAGACAGTAATTGTCTTAATTGAGTAATTAATTAATTTGAATTATAATGAGCGAATGGCACCAGTTAAACTTATTGTCGTGATTCGTTGCTAAAATAACACTAAATTATTTTTTTATCAGATTCGACATTCGCCACAAAAATAGTGCGTGACTCAAGTTTCCATGGTTACTTATCAAATATTTGTACGTGTGACCGGCCTTAATTTTTATAATTTCTCATAATGGTGCTTTTCTCCAATTTTGCTTATCTTGACAATGTAATACTTTTGCGTAAGCATAGGTAATGTCTGTATCTGTTGTACTGCAGTGCTAATGAGTTCTTTTTCTGAACAATAAAATACTTCTATATCATCAATATCTATGGTTATTTTGTTTACACCTCTGCAAAATTAGTTGATAGCTGTTGTCACACCAAGCCTTGAATATTTCATCAGAATTGTCAACAATACCAGTTTCAAAATTAATTAGCCTATTAGTATAGCCGCCTATTACTATTAGTCATTAGTACTATTACTATTTCATTAGTTAAATTTAAATCATTAAACCTTGAAACACTAGAGGATAGAAGAACCAAGAGCAAAGTAAATTAATAAAGCAATTAATTCAAATTCCGTATAACACCTCCATATTTGTCAATATCCATAATCAGTGCTTTTTTTCTAGCAAAAAATGTTTCGGAACTCATTTCACATCTGTTTTTTAAGTTCCCATGAGTTCCCACTGAAAAAAAGCACTGTCCATAATAAAAAATCAAAATAATTTTAGTTTAAAATGGAAATAAAATTTTTTAAATTTCGAAAATAATGCATGAAAGCCAATTATTGATGCACGTTCAGATTGGCAAATTTGCGTGCAGTGGAGCCACAGCCTTAATGTCTTAATTGGGTACTTACATTTGCATTCAATTCCTGTTCTTTTCTTGAAACGTTGTAGCCGTTTATTGGACGAAAACTTTTCCATGCCAAGTTTCTTCGAAATTTCCTTGATTTTTGCTGAAATTATGGGTTCTGTTATTATAGTATTCTCATTTCTTGCTCCTTCGACCCAATCATTTAATTCAGCCTCTAGTACTCTGTAAGTTGGCATCCTGAGACGTTTTCTACTTGGTTGGAAAGCTCCGCTTTCATAACTTTCTGTTATAAGTTGTCTATTTTTAAATAATTTTTGATAATGTTGATTGTGCAATAGAAAAAGCATCACTTATTTCTTTTTGTGTTTTATTTTTTGTATCAACCTCAATTAATATCTCCATCTCCATGCTTACTCCAAATTCCTGTGAAGCTTTTTGTTGGCTCCAGCTAGACGGTGCTGTTACCATCTTAATTTTTTCTTGCCTGGAAGCTGTACTGCACTTAATCTTTAATTCAGCCACCAGTTTCATTAAGTCATTGCACGCACAACCATCACATTCTGTAGCGTCACCTTCATTCACAACTAGGTTAAGAGGTACTTGGATGCCAGGAGCTGGGCAGGGGTGGAAGCATCAGAGAAGTCGTCTCTTGTAAACTTTTGGGCTTCTTTAACGACGTCTTCGAAGGTGCTACCAGTGTTTAGCCTGGTGTAGGCTTTCACGTCGCGTCACAGTGCTGCCGCTGTAGACCTTGGACAAATGCATCCCGCAGTATGTCATCTGCGAGGATGCCTGTCCTTGCTGTGTTGGCTAAGGCAAAGAGACTACGCATATTGGCCGCATAGTCCTCTACCGTCTCACCTAAGCCCTGCTGTCGTTTGTAGAAAGCAGAGGCCAGGGTGGTGCCATCACGTTGTTCACCCCACTTCTCTACTAAGATACGCAGTAGTTTGTCTGGGGTATTGATTTCCGACGGCGCCCGATCTAGGATGTCCTGTCGGGCACGCCCCTCCAAGGCGCACAGGATCCAGGTGACAGCTGAGGCTGGAGGCACAGGCTGTAGCACCCTGGCTTCATACGCCCTGATCTAACATCTCTCTGTTATTACATTGCACACATATTTAATGTTTCAAGGATATAGTTTACATTTATAAAAAATTTTAAATGGATATCAATGAGGAAAAATAAGTTTCTCTCACATGATAATGGTTAACATCCTTTATTAATTATTTTTATTGTATAGCTGTTTGGCGTATTTTAAAAATTCCATTTATTCACAATTCCACAATAGTTGCTGAAAAGTTGAAAGCTATTTTTATTATTAAAATTTAATCATTATTAAACCAGGCATAAATGATTATCACCCCTTGATTTAACATTTTGAAGTTGTAGTTTAAGTTATAAGACTTTATTTGAAGTGAAGATTTGTTTCTATACTTATCTGTCTCGCAGTTATTTGACAATTTTGAGATATTGAGTTGCTTTTACTTATAATTTATTGTTTTTTTGTTGTATTTTTTAACTATAATTTTTTTTGTGGAGTTTTTTTTAAAAAAAAGGTGACATGTAAGTTGTAGGGGAATGTTGAAGACACCTGGTACTTGGTTGAGATCCACCATTACTGCCTCTGGTGTTTCTGTGCTGAAGCAAAATGTCAGAGAAAGGCAATGAAGTCTCTTCCACTGTATAATAAAGGAACCTGGATGTCATGCACACTATAAGAAACATCATGGACCAAGAAGGTTAGTTACATTTATATTAGATCCCAAATTAGCTGCTATGGAGAAATGAGATTGAAACTTAATGTAACTGGTGTTATGGTTTAATTTAGCTGTCAAAGAATTTGAAGTGTGTGTGTATATATATTTATTTTTTTAAACACGTCAAAGTACAAATTTAACAGAGCAGATTTTGTCATTTCATTATGATCTAAACACTTAAAATTATTGAATTATTATTACTTTTATTGTTGTCAAAGTAACTAGAGGAATGTTTAAAACAAAATATAACTATATAATTTTTCTATTTTAATTCAGTGTTAAAGAAACAGTCATTAACTGAGGGCAGACGTTCAGGACAAAATCAAGTCTTTCAAGTAACAAAGGAGAAATGGCGTCTAGATTTTTACTAAAGTTCACTTGTCAGAGATAAGAAAATGGTTTGGATGGCTGATCACCTAGGCAACCTTTATACATTTTAATTGTGTAATTAACACTTTTTGAATTATAAATTTCTTGTTTATTTCTACTATCTTTATATATATTTGTTTATTTTGCTGAAAGTGAATGTGTATTGTGTAATATACTCCAAATAGGACAGAAAGAAAGGTGGCACTAAACTAGAAGTAACATAACTACCATAAGTGTGTGTTACACTGTTAGTGTTAGCTAAGAGTCACAGTTCCCTAGTAACTTCTGGTTAAACACTAAACTTCCTGTCATAGATATAACTGTTGCCAGCCTTCTAGGTTCCTTTCTGAAAAGAGCAGCTGCTATGTTATTTAGAACTCCATTTGTTCTTCATTGTCCCGTCTTGTTGATATTCAACTAAGTTGAATTCAACTGAAAGGAAGAACACTAGGAAAATGTCCCTCTTGTCTAGTTGTTGACTATTTATCTTTTGACTTTTGGTGATTCATCTGTTAATTTCAAGCCATAATTGTTTTTATTTAAGCTCAATTTTTTCAAACGTCTTGAGCAAAGGAAATATTGTCAACAGTCTGTGCTGGACAGGATGATAAAACTTCGATCTTTGCCTCATTCCCTTGGTCTACAATTATATTACATTTAGCCTTACATTGGAAAATATCCTGTAGGAGAGAGAAGTTACACAAGATATTTTTGTTTTGTTTTTGTTCTTTTTCCATGATACAATTAAATGTTAGAGAAAAAAGCAATACAATTTAAGTTACTATTATAGACAAGCATGATATGAGTGATAGTGATATGCCAGTGAAGTGAAATAAGTCTGAAATAACAATATTTTAAAATATAAAAAACAGGTGATTTTCCTCCAGTTGACTATTTTGTGCCTATTTTCTGTATACTTACAATTCCTCTCTGGAAGGACAGAGTGAATTTTTTAGACAATGTCTGGGGTCTTTTGTGCCTTATTATTCTATTTTATTACTTAAAGTTTTTGTAATTATTTCAACCTTTTCTAGACAGCAAATTTGAGCCTAATATATAAATTTTCATCTTTTCTAATGTTGCTATTATTATATTATGTAATCTTCTTTGTATAGCTTTAGCCTCAATGGCTTTATTAAATATATTATGAATTCCTAAAAATGCAGTGCTCAACCTGAAGTCTGGTATGTTTTATTTCTTAGGTGTGTTTTGTAATTAGTGATGTAGTTTTAAGCCTTGATAATAAATAGTTAGCATGTAATAAAGATAACGAATGTAGTGACTTAAAATACCATTATTAAAATTTAAAGTCACATGAATGCTGGGATTAATGTAAAAAAAAATGGATACATATAATGCTACTGTTACAACCTTACTTTTATAACAGAATTGATACTTTAAAATTCCTGTATTTTCATTACATTTTGATATTATTATACCTTCTTGACTTTGTATTTTCTTCATTTGAAAATATGGACTGTTCAAAATACAAATAAACGCATGGTCTTACATAGTCAAATTTGAGTAATTAATTTTATTTTAATTTTGTGCTTGTACTTTTGAGATAATAATGTTAAATTATATTATAACATAACTTATAATTTTTTTTAAAACTACACACAAAAAAACTTTATAAAAAATTAATACTAATACAAACATGATTAATTAATGCGTACATTTAATTTACATTAGGGTGTTTCACTCTATTTTTCAAACAAGTTATTACCACCCACCCTTATGTTATTATTATGTAATATTCATTTTGATAAGGAATAATTAACAGATTCATTAATTTTATTCAAGGAGAAAACTTGAAGCAAATACATCATTTTCAAATCAAAAGTTTAAGATAAAAGTGGATATTTGAGGTTTAAAACAATGTTTGATCAATAGCTTAGACTTAAAATAATTGAATTATTTATCCACCTCCCTTATTGAATTAGCATTCAGTTTTGTAAGACAATATTTTGTGAAAAATGTAATGGGGAGAAAGTGACTGATGGAGTGATAAAGGATGAGTATTATTGATTTGAAGTTTCAAATCAGCAACCTCTGTTTCTGCAGGGATCCTTCAACCACGTTCAACACTCCACTGTGGAACATGTGTGGCCAGTGCTTGACTACAGACAACATAATTCTCAGGATTGGTGTAGTAGTTGTAAATTTTAAAATGTATATAAACATTTGGGGGGGGACATTCTTGTTCATAAATCTGATACGTTGTTTTCAGTTACAATTTGTGACTGAAAAATTTAGAAATATAAATGCAATAACTATCACACACATAACTAACAATAATTTTAGTATTTACTTTATTTCTTAAATTTTTTTAAGTACTGTTAATAATCTTGTTTTCAATATGAGAACTCTTGTAGTTGTAGGGCAGTAACCCAGCCTTGAGCGTGAGCTTACTCTTATGTTTTTCACATTTAAAAAAAGGCTATTGTAAATATTCTAATATTAACTAAGATAGCATTCAAACAACAATAAAATAAGAACATTCATTCATATTAAAACAAAAATGTGATTAAAAGACATGGAGCTTCGTGAATCTGTCATGAAATGAATGGTCTGTATGTACTGTACATTTTATTTTGAGAAGAAGAGTGAAACTGAAAATTAGGAATGTGATGGAATCCCATTGTGGGAGAGCGCACATTTATAATTAGTATAAGCGCGATTCTGCAGAAGAGCGACGCTGACAAGGTGGTTAAGTTCAGTAATATATGAAGAGCAGGTTCCCCATAGAAGTTTTGAAATTGATGATTGGGCAGTAAGTAAATGCGTGCATATAGTCACACTATTATAGTGTCAGTAGTGGAGTGAGTGAAGTACGATAGGGCTGTCATCACACTCGGAAAAGGGGGTGGGGGTGGTCACTTATTTTGTGAAGAGAACTTTAAGAACTTCACATCACGCGCAACTTTAAATAACAAAAGTTGAACGACGTTCGTTTTATTTATTTATTTATTTTTGTTCACTTATATAGGCGTAGCCTCGTTCTCAAGATTTAAATGGCTTCACGCGTGTTTCGATATTACAGTGTAGCCGTTTTGAAACATGCTCATTTTCAAATAGGAAATACGGCTTTTTCGGGGGAAAGGGGGGGGGGTAAATTAAAGTTTTGTGGCGGGTGGGAATCGGGCTAAAATCGCATTACGTCATTTATGGACGGCCCCTATGAGTAGTTTTTCTATGGATTCTTTGGTGAACATTTTTAAGAAGGGAGTTGCAATAGTCAATGTCAAGACGAGGGAAAACAAGAGCAAGTCTTTGTTGCATTGGGGCGAATGTGGCTAATCTGACATGTCAGAAATAATGCAATGTAGCTAAGATTTCTGAGAATCGTCAACTGTTATTAGTTATTTAGTGATTTTTAGTCCGATTTAATTTAAAGTTAAAAGACGTGGTTGTTCACAATTAATATGTTACCTGTATAATTATAAATGTTATTGGTATCAAAATTTAACTGCACACCGACATTATAAGGGAAAGCATTCTCGTTGACTCATTTAACTACCAACAATGTAAGTGAAAGTGCAATAGAAACATCTTACTTTTTAAAAAAAAGGAAGAATGAAAGACTAAAAACATGACACAGCTGTTTTTAACACCATGAATAAAGTAATTACAATAATGAGTTGGCTGCACTGAAAGATTTTTTTTTAAATGCAAAGAGTAGGCCTGATTATTTATATGATTTTTTAGTAATTTTAGCTTGAATTAATTGAATTAATAATTAATATTGAAATTAAATTGTTTTGCTTAAATTAAACTTAAAATTAAAGCCTTAATCTTTAATAATATTTAAGATTTAAGTTAAATGAAGTCTAAGAACTAAGATTACAAAGAATCTAAGAAGTTTTAAAAGTAGTCTGTTTTTAACAATATTAACATTAATTCATTAATCATAATTTACAAACTATTATGACTGTCACCATAAATTCATAAATACCGTAAGTGTATCATTATGACTTTCAAATTTAAATCAGACATTTTAAGATTGGGGGTAGGGTTGCCAGATGGCTGTCTCAAAAATACCGGACACTAGTGTCGACTGTCGATAGCACAAAAAGCCAAAATAGCAACATGAATAATTTGGGGTTTTGGGATCATTGAATAGGTTTAGTGAACTGTGTGAATTCAAAAAGTGCTGTAGTCTGTAAATGTCATTAATATTCATATGATCAAATCAAGATAAAAATGATGCGTTGCAACATTCGTATATTAAATATAGAATAAGATCGGAATCTCATTAAACATCCATGCTTCATTATATTTTTAAAATATGGCATGATTGATTATGAATGCAATACAGTAATATAATAAAATGATAATATTGTTTTTCTTCTGTCTGGTAATATGACTGCTTATGCCATGTTTTCTGGAGAAAATTACAGTATTGCAAATATCAAAATATAGCAAGATTATGTCACTAAAAAATAAATTTTTGTTCATGTTAGGGGCTTTTAAACATCTCCTAACTATTATTTAATTTCGAACTTTCTATTTTTGTCTTTTTGAATACTTTGACAGGGTGTCCACCAAAGTCGGATTATAGTCGGATAAAAATTTTGTGGTCGGATAAGTCGGATTTTAGTCGGATAAAAATTTTGTGGTCGGATAAGTCGGATTTTGGTCGGATAAACGATCCTCGGTCGGATAAACAAAATCTCGGTAGGATAAACGTTCCTCGGTCGGATAAAAGATAGAAATAAATGAATGACGAAGCTCACGTTGCACATTGTTTTGGTTTGGAAATACCAATAGTTCGCAGCAGTATAAAAACTGTTGTTTACCTATGACAGAGTCCCCTGTCCATATCGATATCATATCGTATATATCTATAGTTTTATTTTTTTTTAAATGTGTGTTTTAAAACAAAAGTCGAAAACTAAACTTATACAAACAAATTACAGATATTAAACAAAATAATTCTCGTTAAAGATGGCATTGTAAACATAAAGTGCACTGTGATTGAAACAGATAGAAATTGTGAAATTGCTTACGCTTAGCCATAGTGCCCATAGTATAGATCTAGTAACCGCGTAATAGTAATTAGTGTGATATACTAGATCTAGATATTCATATTAGGATTTTGGTTAAAAATATATCATGATCTGAGTAAATAATAGATATCTATTTACTTTTGTTATATCTCCAAAAAATTTATGGGAGCAGTGTTAACTACGATTTTTGTGCTTATTGTTTAGCTGCTTTAGCAGCAGTCGCCATTTTGTCTGCTTGAAGTCAATAGATCTCTCTAATCTAGTATTTTGTGAAAATTAAAAACGAAAAAAACCTTAGGCTTAGCCTAGCCACGTCTAAAATCTAGATCTAGTTCAGTTAATTTCTTTTAAAATATTTAAACAGTCACGGTATGCCAAAGTCACAACTATTAAAGCAACTATTTAAATAGGTTTAGATCTAGATTCTGTTTCAAATCAAAGCTTATTTTTTATGATTAAATTGATTAAAAATCAGTCCTGTTCAGTGTTGAAAATTATGTGCTAAACATATAGAAATCTAGATTCTAGTCTAGTTAAATGGTTACAATTTAAAGTGTGTTAACTAACAGTTTTTAGGGTAGGCTGCAGTAGGCAAATTCTTGACTAAAGTCTTAAGACTAGTTTACTTTTTGTCAGTTTAAATTTGTTCCTTACTTCACTATCCAGATATTGACAATTTGTATACTATTACAAAAAACACTATCAATCCCATCAACATGGGGAAATGTTATTTTAATTCAGACTGGTTAAAAGACACTTCTTACTCTGAGTGGCTTGAACAACTAAGTGAAAATCGTGAAAAGTTCAAGTGCAAGTACTGTGGTCAAGCTTACCTTATAGGATCGTCAGGCATAAAAGCCTTGAACACCCATATGTCTTCACAAAAGCACATGCGGGCCAGTGCAAGTCATCGTGGTAGCAGTTCAATGCTTAGTTTTGCAACAAAATCAACACCTCCATCATCTCTGAATCAGACTGCCACTTCAACTACATCTAATCCAACTTCAACTACAACTAAACAGCCAACTCTTAAAGTTGCAGATACTCTAAAAGCAGAGGTTAGGTGGACAATGCACCTAGTTTCTAGCCACTCCAGTGCTCGAAGCTCAGACGACATAGGCAGCATTTTTCAACAGATGTTTCCTGACTCGGATATAGCCAAACAGTTTACCTGTGGACGTACCAAAGTAGGTTACTTAGCTACGTTTGGCATAGCCCCTGCTATCAGAGATGCCATTCTAGACAGTTTGAGAGACAGTGTTACTTATGTGATAATGTTTGATGAGAGCCATAACGCTGACCTTGGTAAAAAGCAGCTCGATGTTCACGTGAGATTTATTGATTCTGAAGGTATGGTGAGATCAAAGTATATAGACTCCTATTTCCTTGGACATGCTTCTGCAAATGATATCATGATTCACTTGAGGTCTTTCATTGAGAAAGCAGGAAGTCAAAAGATTTTGCAGCTATCTATGGATGGACCAAATGTTAACTGGAAAGTGTTTAAAACATTGTGCAAAGAAATGGAGGATGATAATGGAATGAGTTTGATTAATATTGGCTCTTGTGGCCTGCACACGGTGCACAACAGCTTTAAAAAGGGTGTTGAGGATTCAGGTTGGGGTGTGGAAGATGTTTTAAAGTCTCTTTATTACCTCTTTAAGGAATCACCAGCCAGGAGGGAGGACTTTTTTAAAGTAACAGAGGCCTCCAAACTTCCTCTCAAGTTCTGTGGACATCGTTGGTTGGAGAATGTTCCAGCTGCTGAACGAGCACTGCAAATCTGGCCAGCCATTTTACGCTACCTGTCTGCAGTAAAAAAGGGAACAGTCAACAAGCCTGGGTGTAAGAGTTTTTTAACACTGGTAGACAAGGAAGGGGACTATCTGTTCAAAGCTAAGCTTCACACCTTCATATTTGTAGCCAAGATTGCAAAACCCTTTCTTGAGAAGTTTCAGGCCGATGCTCCACTGTCACCCTTTCTTGGTGCAGACCTCTTCGCCATGACCAAAAGACTCTACAGCCTTATCTTAACTCCTGAATATGTGATGACAGTGACTAAAGCTTCACACCTTAAAATACCCAAAGACCTGCCATCCAATGCTTTCAAACGGGATGCAGACTTCAGCTTAGGTCACCAGGCAGAAGTCATTCTGAAAGAACTGAAAGAAGCAGGGAAGGTTTCAGAGCTTAAGTTGAAAGATTTCAGACAAAACTTACTCAAATTTATAAAGGGCATGGTTAACAAGATTCTTAGCAAGTCACCCCTTAAGTATGACATTGTCAGTTTCATACAGTGTTTGGACCCAACTGTTATCACACTTGAACCCATCAAAGCCAAGAAACTGTTCAAGAAAGTGACAGAGCATCTCAGCCTTACGAAATGGATCCAGGGTGATGAGGTGGATCAGGTGTTATATGACTTTGAGACCCTGGTAGATAGGCTGTCTCAATCAACAGTGAGGTACAATGGTGAGCGCCTAGATGAGTTCTTCATTGAACATGGTCAGTTGGATAGTTCACCTGCATTGAAAAAGGTAATCCAGATGGTCCTGCTGCTAAGCCATGGCAATGCTGATGTTGAGAGGGGTTTCTCAACCAACAAAGAAGCAACTGTAGAGAACCTGTTGGAAGAAAGTTTAGTAGCTAAGAGACTGATATGTCAGTATGTCAAGGACAACGGGCCTTTGGCTGAGATTCCTATCAACAAAAAAATGTTAGACTACTCTAGTAAGGCCCACAAAACCTACATTGATGCTATAGATAAGAAGAAGAAAGATAAAGAAGAAAGTGAGCAGACTGGGAAAAGGAAGAGAAAGGCAGAAGAAATCACAGACATGAAAGCAAAGAAAAGGAAGATAGAGCTTGATATTGATCTATTAATCAAATCTGCTGATGAAATTATAGAAAAGGCAGTGAAGGAAACAGGAAAAGATGTACATGCTTCAATTGTAAAAAGCTTAGCTTTTAAGAGTGATGCCACAAAGAAGAAAGGAGGTAAAGGCTCTAGCTGCTCTCATCAATGAGAGGGAGGCTGAGCTGAAGCTTTAAAAGGCAGCTGTCTATTGTAAATTGTTTATAAACTGTATATATAGTGTAAATAATTTGAAATTATTTGTTTTATAAATCAACTTTACCAATGAACAATTTAAGTACAATGATAAGTTCTTTAAGGATGAATAATTTGACTATACGGATATCAAGTACGTAGTACAGATGTGATCCTCTAGTCTAAATGAATACATTGCTGAAGTAGAATGAAGGTATGTAGTTGTGTTCTTGTCAGTTTTTAGGTTATTTTTTACAAAATATGTTAACAAAAAAACATACAATACTGCAAGTTAAATTTTTACTTGTCGAATATATACTTTTACTTGTCCGAATAATAACTTTTACTTGTCGGTTGGATGGTAGGATTTTTTGGTGGCTGGTAGGATTTTTTTGGACCAGATTTGGGTGGACACCCTGTTTGACTAAGTACAATACTGTCACTACACTGCACAATAATCATCTGCATTTTGAAATAATAAAACGCTAATTGAGTAAAGTGTAAATAACCACAGAAATCGAGGCACCAACCGGCTAAGCTAATAAAGCAATTTAAATGTATTAAAAAATCACTGTTTTGAATATTTAATTAAATTTAAGAAAATATTAAGTAATTCTTACCCAAAATCACAATAAAATCAATTGTATATATTTAATCAAATTGATTTGATCAACTCTCCTCAATCGCAAATCGCGTTATTTTTGGTTACAAAATAACTATTCAGTCTGTGAGGCGTTTAAAATTGTTTCGTAATGCCTGAATGGATTAACGTTTAATTCTTTACGTGCTTCGTTTATATAATAAAAGACATTGGGTGTGTTTTTTATTACAATCCGAATTGCAAATTTCTATGCGTTTTTAGGTCAAACGGTCGATTCTATAATCAGAAGATTTTAAGATTGCTTAAAAAAGCCTACTAGTGTATTGAATTAAAGAGAATACTAAGAAAATTGAAAATACATGGACACATGCATGTCCGGTATTGCTTCAATTTTTTAACTGGACAAATAACAATAATACCGTACTGTCCGGTTAAAAACTGGACATCTGGCAACCCTACTTGGGGGACATTCTAGTACTAGAAATCTGAGCCTAAAAAATAAAAAACAAATTTACAAAATATAAATGAATTAACAATTAATTTTATTTTTATTTAAATACATGCCTAGACTGCCAAGTTCCTAGGCATAGATGATGCCAATACATAATATTTTAATTATATTTTCACTTATAAAATGTTCTAGAATATTTTCTTATGTTTTAAACAAAATTAATGAAGGAGAAAAATTAAATGTGTGCTTAATTACATTATTTGTGGTGTCAAGTGTTAAAAAAGATATCTTTAATAATCAGTCCTAGGAAAACATTACATAAAACTTGGAAATGGCAACAAGTATACACGATTTAAACTTGCCAGATTGGAGGCTCAAAGAAATTCTTGATGTGGCCAATGAATGGACATTGTGCAATGGTAAGCTTTACTTTACTGAAATCAACTTTACCAAATGAAAGATCATGTCATTTAAATCACCATCAAAACTAATCACTTCTAAAAGTTTTATTCATTTTAATTTTCTGATGTTCTCAAATCTACATCTGAATTTAAATCCTTAATTTTATAACTTTTGAGTGGCTTTAAATAAAGAATACTTACATGTTGTTTAAAAGTTTAATAAAAAAACAGCTAATAATATTTAAATGTTCCTGTATAAGAATAAGCTATTATGTTTTGTAACAGGTGTTAGCATTAAGTCAGGAGGTGGAGGTGTTGAAGCCAGGAAAGCCATCAGTGCTCCTTACAGTTTATTCCCGAGTGTTGTCCCAGCATCAATCCTGCAGCAAGCCAAATTTTCTATGGTCCACTTCAATCGTCTTATGCACAAGGTTGCAATGGACCACAGTTTTCTTGAGAGATCTCTGAAGAAGTATGTGCAGCTTTCAATGTAATATTTAGTTGCTTTCATCTGCTTTAAAAGGCGATGTATTATTCTGCTGGGATTCTGTCCGGTAAACAATTTTTAAAAACAAAATGGAGCATCATGAGTCTGACGGATTGAATCGGATATAATTGTAATTCAAAATTATCATGTAATTATAAGACAACATTCTTTTTATCACTCAAGTATTATCAGTCCTATTTTTTTGTAATGAAGTAAACTGGTCATTTTCAGTGTTATCAAGGCTGATGACTTTATGGAGAATTTATGGAATATCTACATTAAGGTGCGAGAAGCAGGAGTTAAACAGGTAGGCACAACATGGCCATTGTCTACCTTTTATTGTGACAATTGTTTATGATTTTGGATATGATACAATTGATTGCTAATTAGTTTTGAATAATATGAGTATTTATAAATTAAATCTGAATTTAGTTTTCAATTGTTAAAAAATATTTTTTTTAAAATTTCACTATTAGCTCATGGCAGGTGTTGAACTTAAAAAGCTTTGAAATGACTTGTATATTATCTATTTCAAATGTTGATTGAGAAATAATAGCTTTATTTTTTTACAGAGTATTTATTTCTGAAGTTTATTATTGAAAGTCACACGCATTTTACTTATGTCTATAACAATCATTGCTATCATTGTTAAAATTTTCATCAATAAATATTAAATGTAAAGCAGTCTAACTTTTTAAACAAATAAAATGAAATTACTTTTAGCCTGTGATCACTAACAGAACTGCAAAAAATACTATCACAGCTCAATACTTTGGTTATAAAGGAATTTCAAATAATGATGATATGTTTAATATATCATATGGCTGTAGTAGGACTGCAAAACTATAACAAAATTGCTAAGGTGCGTTTGTTTTCAAAAGCCTTATCACTTAGGTCTGTTCCGCAATGATTTTATGATGAACTGCCTGGATAATGTGGCTCCAGGAGACTTGGTGCCAGCTGATCGTCTGGAGCTGAAGCAGATAGAGTTCAATGCTATTTCTTCCAGTTTTGGTGGGCTTTCTGAACAGTTGGGTCACTTGCACAGGTAAAGGAAATATTTATCATTTTATGTCTTATTTGGCCCAAGTCAAATAAGCTAAAGGTGATGCTTTTAACAATAGATAAATAAATCACATTTAATTTAATCTCATATTATTTGAAAGTTGCTATTTTTCATGCAAGGAATTTGTTTATATTTTGTCCCAGATATATATTGTAAATAGGGCTGTTAACGATTAATTTAAATTTAATCGTTAACTTTTGAAAAATTAACGATTAATTAATAGTTAATTTTGATTAAAGCCAAAAATTGAAATTTATCGTGTCATAAGTAACATTTATTAAACGTGCTTGTCGAAAATAAAAATAACTCTGGAATGTATATTATCTTCTTCATATGACCTCTTTTAACCAACAACGCAAACAGACAAGTGTATTGACATTATTTGGTTGAAATGAGGAGCGGGTCTTATTGACAATATAACCAGCCGAGCTGAACAATCGTTCACATAGCTTTAGATTGTCTCAGCTGAAGTGTGTGATACTGTAGCTGATGTTTGGTTTCCAGATGATATGTAAGCGAAGTGTTAGAACCATGGTAGCAATGTTCCCTTTAAGCAGCGCGGCGGCGCAGATATTTGATGACGCCACGCAGGAGTTTAGAATCACCACACAGCAAATTTTGTAACATATTGCACAAAAAAATGGACGTTGTGCAACTTTGCACACGAGTTTTTTTTTAAACTTTGCACACGACCCAACGAAGCTTAGACTTAAAGGGAACATTGCATGGTAGGCAAACAATTTCTCTCAATGGACACATAGCCTTTATCAACATTTTGAACAGTCACGTCAGTCAATAGTTTAAAACCAAAATGTTCGTGTAATCGCTCGGATTTTAGTTTATATTTATCGGCAGAAATATTTTACTTTTTGACTTCCAGTACATTTATAAGTGTTGGGTCGATTAATCGTTAAAATAATTTTTAATCGTTAAAAAATTGTAACGATTAATCGAGAAATTAATCGTTAATTTCCGCAGCCCTAATTTTAAATAAAAGTTGTTAATGTCACTCTAACAGTTAACATAAATATTGGGGACAAAATGAACTGCTATCCAAAATGAAAATGATGGTGGACAAACCTCTCAAAGATATTAAGATTAATTGTAGGGGTCTACCGATATATCGGCTGGCCGATATATCGGCACCGATATCTTGATATCGGCAATATCGGTATCGGTAGCCTGTAAAGGTCCCGATATTGACGTCACCGATATTTCATAATAAGTGACATTTTGACCCAAAAAAAAACGGAAACAAAAAAACTATCATTTAGGTTTACAATATCTCGACAAATTAATATATCGACCCCGATACCAGTATTGAAATAGTCAAAAGAGTCCTAGTATTAATATGTGCAGCCACGATACAGTGTGCCATGTGCTTTGATATTGTTTAGGTATCGGCCGATTTTCGTATACTCAGAAATACTGTGTAAATAGTGCCGATGCCAAGTATACCGTAATTGCTCTAATAAATGGATAACATGTAAACATTATGTTCACGTAATTGCTCTAATAGCAAAGATGCACGCAGAATCGCAGATGTCTAAAACATTTCGTTTCGTATGGAATAACAAAATGTACCGTGTGAAGACGTGTTGTCATTGGCAACCATTCAAGCTTCAGCCTCATTTTCACTATATTACTATTGTACTTTGTTCTCATTGTTTCATTCATAAAAGGTGGCCGTGTGCAAAAGCCATTAAACTATTGGTTAGAATTAATAATTATGAGTCAAGGTTGAAGTTTCAAAAGGAGTACCTAATATGCTTGTACATTTTTATAAAGGACGGTTCGTTTTGTTATGAGTCCTATGTAGGTCATGAACTGGAACTTGTAAACACATCGGAAACTTCGTTTCGGGGAAAAAAAATCGGTATTTCGGCAAAACTGGATATCGGTAGACCCCTTAATTATAAAATATAAATAATTACGAGTGATAAATTTAAGAATGGCGTCATCAAATATGACCGCTGTTATTTTTGTCCTAACAAATACTCATATCGGCACTCATATCGGAGAAAAAATATCGGTAATATCGGCAAAAATACTTATCGGTAGACCCCTAATATAAAATATAAATAATTAGGAGTGATGAATTTAAGAATGATCGATGTCATCAAATAAGACCGCTGGTTTTTGTCCTAACAAATATTCATATCAGAAAAAAAAATATCGGTAATATCGGCGAAAATGCCTATCGGTAGTCCCCTAATATTAAAGATAAATAATTACGAGTGATAGATTTAAGAATGACGTCATCAAATATGACCGCTGGTTTTTGTCCTAACAAATACCCTATCGGCACTCATATCGGAAAAAAATATCGGTAACATCGGCAAAAATGCGTATCGGTAGTCCGCTAATATTAAAGATAAATAATTACGAGTGATAAATTTAAGAATGACGTCATCAAATATGACCGCTGGTTTTTGTCATAACAAATACTCATATCGGCACTCATATCGGTAAAAAAAATCGGTAATATCGGTATCGGCAATATCGGCAAAAAGGCATATCGGTAGACCCCTAATGAATTGATAATTAATAGAAGGTTGAGGGAGGTGTGGTATAGTGAGCGAACAAGAAAGTGTCTGGTAAAAATGTCCAGTCCAGACCAAAACAGTTATTTGCTTAAGTGGTACTGGTATGATAACTTCACAAATTTTAGAATCATTTAAAAATTGAAAACTTTCTCTATTGAATCTATAGACAACAGTGTCTTCATTATGTTTTGTAATTTGTTTGTTATGAGTCGGTTGTTTCACTATTTAAAGTATGAGATTATGCAGGCATTAGGGGAGGCTTTAATATAATTATTTATTTTTTGGTAATAAGGAAATGTTTATTTTTTAGGATCTTAACCGATCAATCTGAATTCATTTTGTTTTTTTTTAAAATAATTTTTGAGTGTGTGATATGACTTTTATTAGAATGTGTGGTTCTCTATTCTCAAAGACTAACGCTTGGAATGTGTGGCAAACAGTTCAGCTCTGATCAGGTAGGACTCATTAATTAACTTTGTTATTTTATATTATTACATGTACTTTTATTTTTATATTTTCGGGGGTTATTATTACCTAATATACATGAGTATAAGTCCACCCACTGATTTGTCAATTGTAAAGTGGAATTTTACATTTCTTCAATGATCGCTACGGTAAACTCATGACGCTCATAAAATGAGTTACGCGTGTATAAGTCGACCCCCCTGATTTTTGCCTTGAAATTTGGCGGAAAAAAAATAGATTTATACTCGAGTATATACGGCATATACATGCCAACCTGCATGGTTTACCCATAATTTGTTCAAGAATACATTTTTTTTTGAAAGGTGTGAGGCTATACAGGATTTTGTATGAGTTTTTTTTTCAAATGAAGAAAAATAATTTTTGGACTTGTTAGCTATGACATCTTACAACAATCTATTAAATTTTTATAGCAAAATAGCAAGCACCTATGGTAAGGATAAAAGTCTCTGTACATCATTTTCCATGCAAAAGGAGATCTTTGTACAGTTTCTAATCCCAACAGTTTGACATGTATACTTTTATTGTTACTCTTTTTTATTTATTTTTTATTTTTACTTCTACTGTTAACTTTATTTCATAGTCATTATTTTCTGCTTTTGTGTTTATATTGTGTGTTTATATAGTGTGTTTGTATTGCGCGTTTGTATTGTGTGTTTGTATTGTGTGTTTGTATTGTGTGTTTGTATTGTGTGTTTATATTGTGTTTATATTGCGTGTTTGTATTGTGTGTTTGTATTGTGTGTTTATTGTGTGTTTGTATTGTGTGTTTATATTGTGTGTTTGTTTGGAGGATTGAATGAGATGTTCTTTGTGTGCATGATGTTTTGTTTGTCGCTGATTAGACATTGCAGCTAGAACTAGAAATCAAACCAACTGTGGCAACAACTGGCTGGCACTCTAAGATGAGCGCTGTCCAAGTTTAAGATTTAAGATGGTGTATCATAAAGTTAAATCCGTAAATTAAATAGCAACATGTTTATTATCCTGTGCGCTGTGTAGTACTCCAGTGTGAGAAGGGGGTTGAAGCTCCCAACATTTTGTTGTCTGTCATAATATTTTTGTTTTTACTTGGAGTTCAGGGCTGGGCAAACTGTGGCTCATCAAATAAGTGTGGCTCCTGTTCCGTACAAAACACAACCCCGCCCCCACCACCACCAAAAAAAAATATTGACCAATAATAAAAATGAATGTTTATTTTTTTTAAATTATCTATCCCCAGGGACGAGGATCTCTTCCATAACAATTTATGGCCCCATGTCACCTCTCTTGAATCTGGCTCACAGCTACAACAGTTTGCCCACCCCTAGAGTTAAGAAATGGAAATGGATTGACTTAATATTGAGTTTAATTCAATGACAGATTCCTCCAAATAGGTCTGCAACAGGATTAGCTCAAGGATTAGCAGCAGCCTGGGATTTATATGGTAATCCTAAGTAAGGGATTTTTTTGTATGAAAGTTTTGTTATCTACTGTATTTCAACTATGAGATGAAATTAAAAATTATGAACGATATATAAATGATGGTATATTTACACATTTTCCACTTGGAAATCAAACTAAAATTTAGGAGAATTCAACTATATTTTTCTTCTTCATAACCGAGACTATAAACTATTTAGTGCAGAGCATGCATGGCTGTCTTGTTTTGATGTCTTTGAATATGGACCCTTTATTTAAATTTTGTATTTTGTTCTATGATATATTTACAATATTTTAAACTTGTGTTTGCATTTATCTAAGAAGTTAGTTTGATCTCAACTAAAATATCCTCTGCTGAAATATCTTGTTGCAGGTTCAGATCTGCTCGAATCTTGATTCTCAACTAAAAATTTTTTTGAGGTTTACACTTTTTAAATTTAAAAAAAAATATATATATTTTTCTAATATTTCTAGGTTAAAAGATAAATGAATTTTTTTCTTTGCAATTCCACAGAGCAATTTTGTTGAACGTTATCAGCAGCGATGAGAGGAATGTTATTGATCAGCGCTGGTTGGAATTTAAAATGTACAACACACATCCACAGATTCGAGTGTTGAGAAGGACATTCGCAGAACTCAGTGACCATGGAACACTGGATGGTGATGGTAGACTGTTTCTGTAAGTTGGATGTTTTTGAGTCATTATATTAATCTTTCTTTCATTGCCTGAGTAGTAAGTTTTTTACTATAAATCCCTTATATATGAGACATAACTTAAAGTATTGTTTATGTTCTATATAATACTCAGCACGCAACAGACCGTGACAGACCCCCGAGACATCGAAGACTGGAGTGAAACCACTGAGCCGTGGAGGTCAACTCTAGCAGATGAATAAACATGCTATATATAGAGATAAACTAAAATGCATTAATTTAATTACGGTACAATTCGATTGATCTGAAATTTTGATACGATGCATTGTTAGGTGACACGAGTCTATGTGCAAAATTTCAGCTCGATAGCATCACGGGAAGTGTGTCATTTTTTACTTTTGTTTTTCCGACCTCCCACGAGCCCAAGACAGAGACAGCTGTGAAGTTAATATAAGGGATTTAAAAAGAAACCTATATCTAAATATTAAAATTTAATTTAAAAAAAAACAAAACAAGTTGTATCTATGTTTTAAAAGTTCATTTAAAAAAAAATTAAAAAAAACTCTTGAAATGTTAAATATTTTGTAATAATAAATTTTACAGTACAAAACACTGTAAGCAAATCTCTTTACTTTACTTTGTTTTGACGAAATGATTTTGCTACATAGTTTAAATAATGCTGGGGGACTTATCTCATGCTGATGATTTTGTTCCTTATGTTTTTTAGTGGTAATGATGAGATTGCTGTGGTATACATGAGGGATGGCTACACAGCTGAAAACTACCCCACACAGAAAGTGAGGCCCAGGTTTAATAACTATTGATATTGAGCAATGATTAAATATTTTTAAAACTGGTTTAATTCATGTATGCTTTTAACAAAGCTTTCAACCAATGTTAACACGATTCCATTTGAAGTGATGAAAGTCATGTTGATGACTTCAGTGAGGACAGCAGCTACTGCATTACTACCACCTAATATGTTTATCTCACAGGAATGGAATGGCAGACTTAAGATGGAGCTATCCACCGCCATCAAGTGTCCATCCATCCAGTACCAGCTGGTGGGATCCAAAAAGATTCAGCAGGAACTCGCTCGGCCAGGAGCCCTGGAGAAGTTTATATCTGACCCCGAGATTGTGCAGTCCATAAGATCAACGTTTGCTGATTTATATGGCCTTGACCTGGTAAATTCAGTGTTATAAATTAAAGACAAAGGCTGGACAGAGTTTATTTTATCATTTTTCTCTTAACAAAATCAACATATTTGTAATCTAACCAAAAAGAACTTCAAATGATCAAAACTTAATTTAAAAAATTACTTTTTTTTTAAAACTTATTAGTTTAGTAGATTTTAAAAACTATTTCATACTTATCTAAGATAATTGGAAGACCCTGGTGCTAAAAGTACTTTAGTCACATTTTTGTCAAATTTAATCTAAGCAGTGACCATTTAACATCTGTTTTAGACCAATCTCCAGTATAAAGTTGAAAACAATACAACGTAACTAGGTCCAATTACTTACCAGCCTAAAAAATAAAAATGCTAACATCAAAGAAACAAAAAATAAATTAAATCTTGATGATATCAAAATGTGTAACTTATGACTTAAGTACTTTAAGCACTAAGATCTTGGAATAATGGCTGATAGCAGCAAGTACAAAAATGATAGTCATTTAACACTTGATAATTGTTTTTGTACTTTTAACACAAATTTCAGGGAGAAGATGGTGACATTGCTGTAGAAAAAGCCTTGGCGGCTCCTGACAAATTTGTTCTCAAGCCACAGCGAGAAGGAGGCGGTAGGTTCTCTTAAGGGTGTCATTCAGTTGTTGACATAATTACATACTGTCGCATTTAGTGTCAGAAATATCCACACACCACAGTAATAAAAATATTTGTAATTAATCTCACTTTAAAAAAATAACCAAACAAAAACAAAAAAACAACAGCTATTTAAAATTAACATTGTTGAGGCTGTGGAAGAGGTAAACTCTGATTTTTTTTTAAATGGTTATCTATGCAAAAATGGGATATTTTTTCAATAATAGGTATAGTTTTATATGTATAGGTTTAGTTGTATAGGTATAGTTTTATAAGTACAGTCGAACCCACTTAACTCGAGCTCGGTTAGCTCGACCACCCTACTAACTCGAAGTTTTTTATTGGAACCGCCAAATTCTCTCTTTATCTTAGCATTTTCTCATCGGCTAATTCCATTTTTCTAAGTCGCCGAAACCTAATACCTCGAGCACAAAAGAGGGCCAAATTTGCAACTTAACATTGGTTAGCTCGATCCTCAATAAAAATTACAGGATGTTTTGCGTGTGTGAATTATTAGTTCGACGTGTATCCATGGAGTATGTGTTCACCCGAGGTACTGGAAAATCGCGTTAGAGGTCGTTAATCTTCATTATTTCGCAGTGCATGTTATATTATTATTAAACTTAATTCATTTTCTGATGCATTAATCATTTTATTTTTTAAGATAAACGAATATCTTTAGAAATGAAAATAAAGGTTTGTATCGAGAATCGATGGTGGTTTTTATTTAATTAAATAAAAAAATTATTATTTATTCTTTTAAAAGTTTGTTGTTGCTTTGTTACCAGTAAGATACGTGACTGTGGCTAACACGCGTGTAACGATGAAATCAAATCATTTTCTTAATATTCCAGTACATGTATATATATTTATATAATATACACGTCATCACTTTTGTAGGTCGAATTCTGATAAGGAATGATTTTTTTAAAAAATTCGCTTAGACTTAGTCTACTTAGTTGCCGGCCGAGGTCTAACACACAGCCCACAGCGTGTTGTGATCAACGGTCAAGGCCGCAATAGTTTTATTTATATTACAATTTTGATTGACGGAGGAAATTCGAGAGCATTCTGATAGTAACAGATATCCTGCACGTCAAAAGCATTAAACTTAAAATTACCATATTGATTTGTTTTTTTAATTTGCTGATTCCATGGCAAACGCGAGCGGCTGTGACAAGGCGAAAAATTTGACCTTTTAACGCATGCGCAGACAATTATAAACTGGTAACTCTTTTTTTTTATTAAATGGAATCGAAACATGACCAGAGACGTAATCAAAGTCCTTTACTTCGGCATAAATATATATATATTTATATATATATATTTATATATATATATATATAAATTATAAATTCCTGATTAGTCATAACTTTTCCTGACTTTCAAGGCAGAGAATTTTTTTTAAAGAATTCCCGACTTTTTCCTGTTTTCCTGAGACTGAGTGGGAACCGTGGTTCTATTTAAATTTTAAACGGTCCTTAAAAACGAACGGTCATTACAACCTTAGGAAAGAGTGAAGAAATATTAGGGTTCTGATACGATTCCGATTAATCGTCCCATCACTAATTAACGCTAACTAATTAATCACATACATAAAGAAATTTCAAGCACATGTTAATATTTTGCCGCCATATTGGTTTTCATTTTAACTCGATCATCGGTTATCTCGACGCCATTTTTCATACCCCAACGCCGTCGACTTAACCGGTTTTGACTGTATAGGTATAATTTTATCCTGGCAGTAACACCAGATAGAGTAAATACTTGAACCAAAACAGGAGATGTTATTGTCAACAAATACTGGAACTCTGAACCATATTAACCAGGCATTAACATTAACGCTGAAATGTAATGATCTCTACTGAGATTTATTTGGAATCAGAGGCGTCACGAAGGGGGTGCGGACCGCACCGGGTGACACCAACCCTAATGACTTCTCTGTTTAGAATGACTATCATAGTCTTACCTTGTTACCAAACATTTTAAAATAATCTTTTTTTATCCTGAACAGGTCACAACCTTTATAGTGAAGCCATAACCGATTTTTTTACCAAGTATAGGAATTGCAAAGAGCGAGAAGGCTATATTCTAATGCAGCGTATCTTCCCCTGGCAGCAAAAAAATTATCTGGTCAAAGCCGGCATTCCGTTTGTTTTATCAAATGTTGTTAGTGAAATTGGAATCTATGGAGTTTATTTAGGGTAAGATGTCTCTTAATGATTTTTTTTTAAATGAAGTGTTGTGCCATATTTTGTCTTTATATTTTTATTTCATTTTAAAATAAATTGCTAAAAATCTACAAAATGAATAGGGGATTTTATTTTTCCCAGCTGTTTAATTTCTATTAGACACCTTTAACCTGTTTAAGATGGAACAGGAGGAAGGGATGAGCTATAAAGTTTCTAAGGTTCTTTGTGCCAGTCTTAAATTATTCACATCTTTTTGAGTTTTTTTAAAACTACTGTGGCTCTCAAAATATTTGCTTAGAATACAATAATTTATCCAACAGTCTCATCTCAAAGAATGATACAACCCTCTGGTTTATATCATCTGTGTAGAGAAATAGAATGGTACAACCCTCTGGTTTATATCATCTGTGTAGAGAAATAGAATGGTACAACCCTCTGGTTTATATCATCTGTGTAGAGAAATAGAATGGTACAACCCCGTACTCTGGTGGTTTATATCATCATGTGTAGAGAAATATTTTTATTAAAGTTATTTCAAATTTGATGTTTCCAGGTCAGAAACTGAAGAAATCCAGAATTATGAATGTGGTCACATGTTGAGGACAAAAGTTTCAGGTACAGATGAGGGAGGAATTGTTGCAGGCTTTGCTGTATTAGATACTCCATTTGTTGTAAGCTAGAGAAGATCTGATTCATTATACGTTTTTTTGCATAATTGGTCAAACTGAAATAAAATAAGAGGACGGCCTCAACATTTTGATTTAAGATTAGTTCTTATGAATTTACTGCCAGGACCAGTTTAGTAATACAAACACTTCTTTAACATCAATGAAATGATGTTGTTCCAAATAATGAATTTTATATTTCAATCTAAGGGCTTTTGTCTTTTACACAAAATTTAACCAGCTATTTAAATTCTTTTTTTTTGTTTGTTGATATCAATTTGATATTTTTATTTATGGGTTTTTGTTGACAAATTTCAATCCCATACTATTTTCAAATCATTGTTTCTTCTTTAATGCTGATAGCTCTGAAATGTACATTGACCATGTGAAACCTGAATTTTGCATATCGGGAACCATTTAACAGACAGAAAGTCTTAATTAAAAAAAGACATTGAAATTTTTATAACTTTGTAAGATGTTTTATTTTTAGTTAACTTACAGATCCTACGTAATGAAAATAGAAATATATGTTTAATCATTTTTTTAAAGATGAATATGAAATTAACACATGTTTTAGTTTATTCCTCAAAGAGCCTTTCGTGTTTATTTTAATTGAATTAACGTTACTGCATTTAAAAGTTTAAAGAATATAATGTAACAATTATTTATTCATCTTTAATTTTGTACTAAGGTTTACCATTTAGTAACTTTTATATGTAAATTAATAGTTTCTATTCTATACATGGTGGTTGTATGAAGTGTTATCATGTCCAATTGTTTCATGAAACATGCAATCGTCGTAAGATTATATGATTATTCCTGTGTATTATGAAAGAGAAAAATGTATCCAATTGATTAAATAAAATAAAATTAAATATGATTCAGAAATGGCTTGAAATTTTTTGTTCACATTTATATTGACTTCATGCATCCTTCCACCCCTGTGGTGCCACAGACCTTATAGGGCTTGGGCCCGCCTATTGACTTCATGCATCCTCCCACCCCTGTGTGCACAGACCATTAGGGCTTGGGCCGGCCTATTGACTTCATGCATACTTCCACCCCTGTGGTGCCACAGACCATGTAGGGTAGGGCTTGGGCCGGCCTATTGACTTCATGCATCCATCCACGTCATTGTTTGAGCTTATATTAATTTAATATAAGCTGTGCATCAAAAGGTGTGCAAAATAATTATAAATTAAAGACGCGCTGTAAATAAAATATTACATGACGTCATCGTCATCGTTTTAGCTTATATTTATATTTTAATTTTGGAAAAAGGGAACGATGTAAAAATAGGATTTGAGGATTGTTAATTATAAAATACTTTGTGTACATATCAGGAAGTTTAATACTTCGCATTTATCTAACAATGCAAGGATAAGTTACTTGGGCTTTTAAAAAGAGTGGGCGCCGTAGGCGCCACGGCACCCCCAGTACAATCTAGTATTAAATATTAATCAATTTAAATGTACCAGTTTGAATAATTTAAAATAAATTTATTGTTAAAATTTCAAAGGGGTCAAACTATGATGTGCTTTTTTGTGTTATTGAAATGTTACACAGTAAAGCTGTGCATCTTACAGTCTGTAATCTAACAACATTGATGGAAATTATTGAATTCAATGTTTTAGTTCTTAAAATTGCAAATCAGAGAGACAATCCTAAAATGACCTCACACATTGGGTTTGAGTCATGTAGTAGTTACAAATTTGTGTAACTATCAATTTTAGTATAGTAATGTGACCTGGGGGTGTGGAGACTAACTT
The DNA here is from genome assembly GCA_944989445.1 of Ampullaceana balthica. Classification (NCBI taxonomy): domain Eukaryota; kingdom Metazoa; phylum Mollusca; class Gastropoda; family Lymnaeidae; genus Ampullaceana; species Ampullaceana balthica. The sequence continues at coordinate 35,279 of CALYLW010001827.1, forward strand.
CAATTTCATTTCTGGATGATTGAGACAATTTCTGGATAACAGAGTACATAAATGATGAAATATACAAACAAACAAAAATCAGGTTAATTTATCACAGATAGGTGCATCACTATCTAAATTTATCACAAACAGATTGGTGCATCACTATCTAAATTTATCACAAACTGATAGGTGCATCAGTATCTAAATTTATCACAAACAGATAGGTGCATCAGTATCTAAATTTATCACAAACAGATAGGTGCATCACTATCTAAATTTATCACTAACAGATAGGCGCATCACTATCTAAATTTATCACAAACAGATAGGTGCCTCAGTATCTAAATTTATCACAAACAGATAGGTGCATCACTATCTAAATTTATTACAAACAGATAGGTGCATCACTATCTAAATTTATCATACATAGGGCTCACTATCTAAATTTATCACAAACAGATAGGGTGCATCACTATCTAAATTTATCACAAACAGATAGGTGCATCAGTATCTAAATTTATCACAAACGGATAGGTGCATCAGTATCTAAAATTTATCACAAACGGATAGGTGCATCAGTATCTAAATTTATCACACAGATAGGTGCATCAGTATCTAAATTTATCACAAACGGATAGGTGCATCAGTATCTAAATTTCAAGTTAATACCTACTCAATCTAATTATTCTAATGTTCAAACTTCTTAGAAGCTGAAATTTGCCAATTTTTAAAATTTTTATTTAAAGTTAGAAGTATTTTAACTTTAAAAAATTTAATAGTTGTTAATTTTGTCTGTTATTTATACATTGGGTAAAAAATTTTGTCAGTCTAAACTTAATATTGAGTCTTAATATTCTACTTTTATTGTAACTAAGTGAATATATATTTTTTTAAATGATATATGAGCTAACCACTCTTTAGTCAAGCCGTTAAGTGGATGCTAATTTAAAAAAAAGAAAAGTTATATATGTATTAATAAAAAATATGTACACAAAACTAGGATGATACTATTTTTATCGATACAAGAATCATCTCAATTTCAAAATATTCAAAAATGGAAGTCAATATTATTATGGTGGTATCATATATTTATGTTATTTTTGTTATTCACAGACCTTTTTTTGTAAACAGTCTCAGTAATCAGTCATGACAATATAGTTGAAGAGTTCATCCAAAGAGCCATGTCAGGATTGATGTTGGAAGGCAGAATGGCAAGGATTGATGAAATACAAAAGCACCCTTACTACACAAGTCAAAGTCAGAATACTGAAATAATGGGATTTCTCAAATTAAACTATTATTGCCCATGTCATGTGGCATGAATATATAATTTGTGAGGATTAGACATCGCGCAAGAGATACCAAAGAATGCAAACATGAAAATGAAAGGGTGAACATTGATGAGTTACTCAGTCATTGGTTATCTGTTGTTAGTGCATGTGGAATGCACATCAAAATCCTGAAACTAAATCAGAGGACTGACTGGGTTCTTTGAAATTTAGAATGACAGAGGGTTGTCTTGGAAAGCTGGACAAAACATTAAGGTAACGTACTGTCATTAATGTGGCTAGACAAAACATTGAGGTAACGTACTGTCATTTAATGTGGCTAGACAAAACATTGAGGTAACGTACTGTCATTAATGTGGCTAGACAAAACATTGAGGTAACGTACTGTCATTAATGTGGCTATCTTATCTTATCTTATCTGTTTACAGACGCTCCTTCTATACAGAAGATTATTGCGTCCTACACTTATCTATGGTTTGTGTTTAGTCCTGCATTTTTATTAGAGATTTAAATGTTGATAAAGTGTTGGTTTTCCTGGATTCTTCAGGCAACCCATTCCACGCCCGAATTCCGGACGGGAAGAAGGAAAACTTGTATGTGTTTGTTCTTGCATACGGAATAAGAAAGTTGTTTTTATCCTTATGTCTATCTGAGGGTTGTATTAAGTTATCTTTGTGTTGTATTTCTAAATTAGAATTAATTGCTTTATGTATGATTACTACTTTGCTCTTGGTTCTTCTATCCTCTAGTGTTTCAAGGTTTAATGATTTAACTAATGGTGTTACTCTTGTCAGTTTCGAATATTCTCCAGTAATGAATCTGGCAGCTCTTTTTTGAATTTGTTCTAGTTTATCAATGTTTTCTTTGGTGGATGGGTCCCATACAGAAGATGCATATTCTAGTGCAGGTCTCACCAAAGTGAGGTAGCATTTTAGTTTTATATCTCTATTACATTTGTTAAAGTTCCTTTTTATAAAGCCTAAGGTTTTGTTTGATTTTTTAATAACTTCATTGACATGGGGATTCCATGATAGACAAAACATTGAGTTAACGTACTGTCATTAATGTGGCTAGACAAAACATTAAGGTAACGTACTGTCATTAATGTGGTTAGACAAAACATTAAGGTAACGTACTGTCATTAATGTGGCTAGACAAAACATTGAGGTAATGTACTGTCATTTATGTGGTTTTCTGTTATGATATGAATGTTTATTTAATTTTTATATGTATGTTATTATCTTTCATGTAAAGCGCTTTGGGCCCAATTCCTTACTGGGATATCGCGCTATATAAATTATCAATTTATTATTATCATTATTAATATAATGAAATGGACAAAAGTGAATCGTAGCTAGAAACACATTTGCTTATCCTTCTCGGAGCAACTAACTGATGCAACTATAGGATATTCTTTTAGTGACATACGAGTTGATGAACTTTTCTTAAATCATTGAAATAAAATAATCATTAAACAGAAAGTATTTTCATGGATCTGTATTTTGGTTCAACAACTTTTGTCACAAGTTTGCCTTGTAAACTGTAGAGTGTATTTGTAAATAATAAAATTCATGTAAAATTTCTTCACAAGTCAGGACAGCAGTTAAAGTGAGTAAGAGTATATACCCCCAAACAACCACACTTCCTACATGGTGTATGTTCTTGAAAACAATGGCATTTATAAAACTAAGTCATCTAAATAGTCATCTAAGGGGCCGTCCATAAAGTACGTCATGCTATTTTTTTTACCATTTTTACCTGTCTCAAAGTGTCACATCTCTAAAGTCTGTCACACTTTCGAACAAAAATTGTGTTTTTTATTAACAAAATAATTAAATTTTAATATAAAATGCCATGACGTCTCACATGGCCGGACACCCACCCTCCCCCCTGTCACAAACAGTCACCCTTTCATACACCCCCCCCCCTCTGGAGCGTGACGTACTTTATGGACGGCCCCTAACTGATTAAGATGACTTTTTAGAGACTTTGAAATCATTTGTTTTGAAGTGTTGAATAAAGTAAATCCCATGCAGCACTTTGCAAAACTACTTTAATCTGACAAATGTTTTTATGAGCCAAACTTTTATTAAATCTTCTTCTATATTATAAAACCCAACTGTTCATCTTAATTTATACAGAAATTTGGAATTTAAAAAAAAATATTTATATTTATTTTAATACTCAGTAATTATTTTTAAAAAAAATGTTTATGTAAGAGTAAAAGCTGCTTTTCAGATAAGATTTTTGATGACTCTATTATACTCAGTATATACATAAATATATTATGTTCTTCGTGCAGGTAATTAATTACACAAGCTAGTGTGAAGAGTAAACTTAAACATGCAATGTTTAAAATTTTAACAACAAGCTATAGAAAGATTAACTTATATTTACCTGATGAATCCTTCAGTTTAACAATTTAATCAACACAATAGAATATGCAAGTAATTTAAGATTATTTTTAAAACAATCAAAGTTTATTTCACAATACCAAAATATGATTATTAAAAAAGTGTTTAAGGAAGGGTAAACTCATAATCACAGAATACATAATATATAAATGAGAATTCACTAAAATTTTACAAAATATCCATTGTAAACTTTTTGACTGTAAAATTAACAATCCTATTTCAATTACATCATACTATAACACTATCATAATTAGCTTCATCCATTAAAGGCATGCTCAACCTGTGATTAAAATAATTCCCTAACATGTTTAATATATTGAAACATTATTTTTGGACAATTAAATGTTTTAGAATTTCTATCCTGTAATCTTTCACTCTGGAACAATGTCTGAAAACTCAATTATAAAATACAACATAAAAACAAAAGTTTTTTTTTATTCATCAACACTTAAACACAAATTTAAAAAATGTATGTTTTTTTTCCTTAAAAAAAATCTATTGGTGTTCCTTTAATAATCTCCCCTTTTTTATATAAATTTTAATACATGTAGTCTATTGCAGTAATAGATCCCGAACTTGGCATCAAATGGATTTTTAAAAAAAAATTAAACAAATTCAGATGTAATTTATGTAATGAAACAATCTAGGAGATTTTTAACAAAATCCAGAGCTCTTAGAACCCACCAGACAGGCATAAGAAAACAGATAAGGATATGCCATCATTTAATTTGTTTCTGACTTGACTATGCCGCTGATAAGAAATCTATTTGCATCTGTCTAGTCTTATCTATACAGATGCTGCTTTTATACAGAAGATTTTTGCGCCCAACATACCATGCCGGTCTGTTGGCAAGTGACACAGCGTTCACAGGCCGCGGCTACGAGGGTTCCACGCATTACCCAGCCACCTTATTTCCCTAACTAGTGTTAGGTACCCATTCGGAGCTGGGTGGACTCAGGGACACCCTTAGCCCCAGGCACAAGTCCTTGCCATCACATGGATTCGAACCCGTGACCATCGGTACGCCCATGCCACTCGACCACCGTGGCCATGGAAGTAAATAAATAGCATTAATATCTTTTACAGCCAAAACAAGTCTCATTATCATTAGAAATATAAAATTAACATCTCATACAGTCGAAGAATGTCAAACAAGTTTAATGAACAAGTCTAATGAACAAGTTTAATGAACAAGTCTAATTCTCATTAGTCAAATAAAACCATTCCTGACTCATTGATTCCAAGTTTTTTCTGCAGCATCATAGTGTTCCTCTTGAATTCTTTCTCAATAGCTTTCATGGCATCCTCATCTTTTGCAAAATCATCAATAAACTTAGGCCTCCGAGTGAAACCAGATTTGACCTTGACATTAATGGGGGGCTTGGAATCTAGTCTATCAGTATGGTTCTCAGCTTCGTCAGCCTTGAAGTCAGAAAGATCTGACCTTACATTTTCATTTTCAAGGTTACTGTCCGTATGCATGTTTGGATTTTCTGTCTGTGATGTTGTGGAGTTTCTGTCATCAATATTTTTTGCTTCTATGGCATCTGAATTTTTCTGTTTCCCTGACTTTGGTTTGGCAGTGACTGGGCGTGTTGTTTCATACTTAAGGGGGCGCTCGTTATTTTGTGTAATAAAAACTGTAAAATATTTTTAAAATAAATTAAAAAGCTATATTTTATAAATAAATATCAGACTGAAACTGCATTGAAGAATAAAATTCTTTAAAAATTGAAAACCCAGGATCATAAAACAAGCCCTCACTTGGAACTCCCAGGGAAAGAGAAAAAAAAGGTAGATCCAGAATGACTTGGAGAAGAAAACTGGAGGCAGACATCAAAAAGAGTGGGCACAGCTGGGGACAGTTGGAGAGACTGGCGCAGGACCGGGATGCCTAGAGAGCCTATGCCCCAGATGGGACGACAGGCGATGATGATGATGATTAAACAATGAGAAAAAAAATTATGGCTGTTTTTCTTATTGATGTAATATGCCTGTACCTTTATTTTCTGTGTGGAGTTCAGCAGAATCAGCACGGTGTAAACGAGGTCTTGAGCGCTGGATATCTCCTTGCTTTAGGCTGGAGGCACTAATGGGCCTTGTGCGCTTCAAAATGTTACTGTCACTGATCTCAAACAAGCTTGTCTGAGAAATAATGGTAAATGTGTGAGAAAGCTGAGATTTATTTTCTTCATTCGTTGAAATGAAGTGACAGAATATAAGTTCAATTTTAAAAACTGGAGACTATAAATATAATTACCAAATGTTTTTATAACTGTAAATTGAGATAAAGTTTAATCTTTTTGAAGTACGCTATTTTTTAAGGTTTTTTTTAATGTTACAAACAAGTAAATGGTGGTCCAAATTGAAAAATTATCACAAAACTGTCAAAGACTGTAAAGGTGTGAATTAATATAGTAAATAAAACGTTGAGTAGCGTGGACAGAGTTATTGACACAATGTTTTAATAAAGGTTTCTAGTGAAAAGTTTCAACACACCTGGGTATATCTGGTTGGGTCATTATAAACATTTGGTGGCAAACGCCTTGGTTGAGAGGAACTCGCTTGTCTAGGCATGTACTTTGAAGGTGTAATTGTATTGGGCTCGCTCATCTGAGAAATATTAATTATCAATCATCAAATTTTGTAGACATAAAATAAGAAAATTGAATAACAATTTTGTTTAACTTTTGGACTTAATATTCCATTACATGATTTCAATAATGTATTGTGTGTGTACCTGAGTAGAAATCCCCTGATCTCGTGAAACTGTTTCCCCAACCAGATCTCGCAATGATACTTCTGCTCTATCGACCACTTCCTGGGTAGTTCTCATTCTTCGTGGCCCTGCAGACTGGGTTCTTCGTAGATTTCTGGATCCAATTTTCTGACAGATTTAGTGAATGAGATAATAAAATATTCAGCAATATTTATAGTAAAATATTCAGCTATGTGTAGTAAATGATGCAATGATATATTCAGATAATGTGATTATTATCGTGATAAAATTTAAAGAGTCTAAGATATAAAAAGCGGAAGAATTATACTTTAAAAAATTCACAAGATTCATTCTGTAAGGATAGTTTTTCATTATTTTCCAGTAAAGCAAAACTCAACAATAAAATAAAGCAACATTGAACAAGAAATTGATTGCAGTTTATTTTTGGTCTAATTATTAAATATTTCTTAAGTTACAGCTTTCATTTTTTATTAATTGTGTGAATAAAGTTAAATATATGTCATGGATTGCAGTTTAATCAAAGAGACTAAAAAAAATCAATGTTATTACAGAGTAAAAATCATATTTGTATTTACATTAAAATAATAATATGAAAGTGAAATATCTTTACAAACCCCAGTGTTATGCAGCTGAACTTTATTCATATTGTTGTGGTGATCTTGAAGTACAGCATCCATGTAGAGTTGTCTGTTCTCTATATAATGTTGTTGATGCTTTCTAATTTCTGTTTGGACAGCCATATATTCCCTCTCTAAAAGCTTTAAGGCAAGTCTTTCCCAATTCTGCTCACATCTTTTCTATACAACGAGCCAAAACATTTTCAATGTTACAGTTTGATTAAAATAAATTAAATTGTTTTAGTGATGGCTCTATGTTAGATTTGTCCTTTGAAATTTGTATTCATCTTTAATTAGAATCATTAAACACGGAAACATTAGAATCCCCTACGACCACAAAAAGTGGTTATGGGACAACAAAAAAAACAAAACAAAAAAAAACAACTATTAATTGTTTAAACTTTAAAATACATTAACTATAAATCCTACAGTTTTTGTGATTGTAGTTTCCACTGAAGAATTTGGTCTTGCGTGTGTTCCACTTGAAGTTGCTAGATGATGTGGAGGAGACACACCTTAAAATAGTACAAGTTAATATTTGGATCAAGACACTGACTTCAAACTCGAGTGGCTCAATAATACAACAATGGTGATGTGAAATTTTGAGCTAAAGTGATGGATAAAGCCACACAAAAAATTATTCGGGATAATTAAAAATTCAGAATTCATCCATTAAATTCTGTCCACTAGAAACATGAGAAGTGATTCTAAACTAATAGATATTTTTAAAATTGTGTACTTTTTAAAAGCACATAGTCATAGTGCATGCAAGGAACTGCATGGATGAATTTACAAAGACTTTTCAGAATTATGTGTAGCCCTGTGGTGGCTTAGTAAGCACGATAATATACATGTAGCACAAAAAATTGCTGAACTCTGGAAATCAGATTGCAAACAGTCTTTTATTGTCAACACAGCAACCACATAATCTCTATTGTCGTTTTTTTACACATTTTTACACACTAAAACCATCACTCTCCCTCTCAACTTCCTTTCTTCTATTCTACATTGAGCGGTGCACATGGTGCGGCGCACAGTGGGTATGTAAACTACCACATATTATTATCTTTTAAGATTTAAGTTTCACTATTTAAATGAGATATACATTTCTGATAAGTTCATGCTGTGCAGATTTGAAACAGGACTTGTTGTCTCCAACCTACCCATCTTTAAGATACGATATCCTAGCATCTTATTTTACTCTTTTGTGGGTGTTTTAAGAAACAGTCTCTGCTTTACCCTAATGTTTATAGTGGGTTTTAAACACCTTTCTGGCATTTAACTTTGGATTACTAGCCATCCTTGGTCCACCCTGATTGATACCAGTCAAAACACAGCAATAGTCCACACTTTTCTTATCTATATCTTTTCCTATAAGCAAATGTATTGTCTAGTATAATTTCCTCAATCTACAAATCCCCAGAGATTTGGTCTGGTTCCATAATCTTACCCTGGCAGAACCATTAAGATCATCTCTCTGATGATGCAGATCACGCTGCACCTGGTAACATGTTTTTCACCTCTGTATTACACCTTTTCTCAGTGTTTCACTTTACCTCAGTGGTTCAACATAAGTTCTGCCACAAAATAAACTTAGTGTTCTGTTTCGTCATGTTCTCCTGTTCTCAGCTCTTGTAAGTGCATCACTTCCCTAGTGTATTGAGCATGTATGTCTAAGAATGCAATGTTTAGTCCTCTGTGACATTAGTGTTGCTTGATCTGGCAGGAAACAGTCAATCCTGTCATTCCGTAATAGAGGATGTGATGTACCCAAGATGTGTTAAGTTATCAACAATAACCAGGTATTTCATTTAAGTTTATGTTCCTTTGTCTGATGCTTAGTCCAAACAACTTGCAGAAGTTGACTTACAAGTTAATATAATTTTTTTTTAGAGAATGAGTAACTTTGTAGTTCTTTTTCTCTTTTTTCAAGAGTAATATGCCTTTAGGCACATTGTGATCGGTACTTGATTGCTGTTTTATAAGAATGACATGAACTTGATTGATATGGACCATAAATTTTCTGGTTATTTCAAAAGAGTAGCCTACGCGTTCTGCTATTTGCGGGAAATAAGATGGACTTAGTTTTGTATGGGTCTGTGATGTTTATGACTTCTGTACAGATACCATCTTCAAATTTAAGGGCTATAATGACGTTGACATATAGCAAAGCAATTAAAAAAATTAATCAGTTTATTGTTCTTAAAGTAAAATAAAAACCTCACAATTTGTAACATACCAACAATGTTGGAGAGATGGCCTGTAGCAATCCTGTCACCAGCCCAAGACCTAGCATAAACGTTTAAGGAAGAAAAAAAAAGGGGGGGGGGTGTTTATCTTAAAATTGCAAACAAAACTAATTTATCTACATACATATCATCAGTGACAAAATAAATTATAAAATGAATACTAAAAATCATGTTGCAAGCTTGTAGCCATGTTTATTATAATTTTTTAAATTTTATAACTTGAAAAAAAGGTTTAACTGATAGTCTAAAATAATATTGATACAAAAATATAAACTAATACTGATATATTTGTTATTTTCATAAATAATTTATATGCACCTTCTTATCAGTGACACAAGACAATTAAGCTGATCTGTCAGTTTTTTATTTTCTTTCTTGTAATGAAGCAATTCTTTTTTTATATTTTGAATATCCTTTGGCCCAAGAACAGTGTCTGTTTCATTATCAGCTACCTTGGCTCCAGAAACATACAGCAATGTATTTCCAGGGGCCATCATTTTACTTGCACTTCTTTAATATTTGCAGACTACTATATTACTAATTATTACTAGGAATATTTTTGAACAGGGTAAACAGTTTTTAGGAACTAGCGTCAAATCAGACCAATATTAAATATGTCTGACAATGCCAAGTCAACTGATAGTCACACACAGGGCTCGTTTTGGCCCCATAAACTAAACTACAATACATTTAGTCTTAGTTCATTTAGTTAGTTAGCTTACTACTAAAATCTACTGACTGACTGAACTGCTGCATTTGGAAGCGATGCTCTTTTTTAAAAAGAAAACTCTTATTCTTAACAAGAAGTCTAGAAGTTTTGGACACTAACAGAACCTTTTACAGAACAAACATCCCAATTTTTAAAATTTAGTGGTTAAATGCATTATTTTGCTGCGGAGTAAAAGTTATAGATGCAGATTGACATACACGTAGCAGCCATGTTGTTTACAATGGGTAGTAACAAAATATTTTCTAAAAAGATTAACTGGAATTATATTACTAAAAAAACATATTTATTAAATGAGTAAATGCTATATTTAAAATAATAATTAAAATTTATTTTTAATAAAAATATATATATTATATAATAATATTTTTTAGAATATGAAAAAAACTGAATAAAAGATAAAATATTTTATTTGATACGTTTAGAAGAATGACATCATTATTTGAGATTTTAAAAAGAAATTGGAAATGTATTACCACATCAGTCAATGCATTTACCGACTTCTAAATTTAAAAAACAAAATTATGGAGGAAACAAATTTATTTACCACTTGCACAAAAATTAATATATAAAATTATTTTTAAAATGTTCTGGTAGCTCAAATCACATTGCATGTACAATATATATAAATATATAGAAATGATTTATATTGAAAAAATAATAAGTAAGTGATAAGAACAATTAATTTAGCAAATTGGTACATTTATTTTAAATAATTGGAAATTAATAAGGAAGGGGGATCTAATAGCTTAAAAAGGGACACTCCCATTATCAGCGTTTTGGTTGTGAGGCATTCATTTCAAAATATAAATGCAAGACTAGACAAAAAAACCATGGATACACGTAGGATGCAATAATCTGCTGTATAGAAGGAGCTTCTGTAATAGATAAGTTTATTTAAGGAGTGTTGAAATAAATACTGAATAAAGTTGGCATCAAAGAAAAATGTTTAAATAAATTGAAATCATTAATATTTTAAAAACAAATCATTTAATCAATTATAACTAGCAAGAAGTTTATCTAGACAATGGACTCCTTGTGCCATTATGAGGTTAATATTATATATAAATTAATGTATAATATAGTGTCCGTGTGTATTATTGTTTCTGCGTGTGATTGATGAATGTGTACTCGCTTTTAGAATATTTGTGGAACACGTAATATCAATCTTCAATATAAGTTGTCATAAAATATGTTACTTGGGAATTAATTTGAAGTATGTAATGATTTCGATCATCAGTGACACCGATCAAAATTTAGCTTTCACCGAAAAGTGGTTAATCTTAAACTTAAAATAATTAATATCCTAAGTAAAAAGCTTCTTTATTAACACACATTTAAAGTTATTATTGTACCTTATTCTTTCGCATTGATTTGAAAATGTCGTACGCTTATGGTCAGCAAGGCGGGTATGGATATGGGCAACAACAAGCTCATCCTGGACATCCAGCTCCTGGAATAGATCAAAATTGGCTCTCGGGAATTTTTCAGAGGTATACATAATATAAAATAATATAATATATAGTTAAGTAAAGTATTAAATGGTATGAGCAAGTAGTCAGTTGAGGATATCATGAATAACAATTAACATACTTCATTTAGTATTTAGGGCCTAATATAATTAATTAATATTTAATATTGTTATTGATATTATTATTAAAATTAGGTAAATAACAGCGTACCACGTCCTGGAGTATTCTGGATTTTATTAATTTTTTTAGTCTAGTTCCTGTTTCAAAGTTGACAGTTCTCAATTATTTAAAATGTACCACTCGGCTACACAAATGAGTTATTGTTAAATCAAAATCAAGGTTAGTAGATAAACAAAATTTTATTTTGTTCGGAAACGTCAATTTTAGAGTCACTATCACTGGGAAGTGTTATTATATCTTAAATATTTATATAATTTGAGGACCTATAAGCACAATACCTTCAGGACACGTATAGTTTAAAGTAACTATGCAGCCGAGAGGTACATTTTAAAATAATTGAGAACTGTCAACTTTAAAACAGGAAGTAGACAAAAAAATAATAAATAAAATACAGAACACCTCCGGACGTCAACTGCCGTATTTACCTAAAATTAAAAATTGAATGTCTAAACTCTATTCCTGGGTCCCAGTTTAGTTAGAGTTTATTATTATGTCTTCCTTATTAATATTTTGTATTTGGCCTGACTCACACTCACTGACTATACAGACAATCCCTATGATAATGACTTCGTGAATGTTGGTAAGGTAGCCTAAACATTATTTAATCAGGAATGCACAATTTTTTTACGATGCTAAGCTTTTAATAAATTATAAACAGCTTAAGTTTTTAAATTTAAAGAAAAAAATCACATAAGTTCTCATCAGTATTGTATATATAATCAAATAATCACAATCCATTTTCACATTTAGAGGATATTGTCAGCAATAATCGTTTCTGGACAACTTTCACAAAAATGTTTTTTGTCTTTTTTGTTTTTACTTCGTTGATTTGAATCACACTGTTTGTAAAGTTGAAGTAAGCTTACGTTTTTAGTTTATTCTACTTCCTGCTCGTGTAAATTTATTAAAATTGTCCTTCTCTCAAGGTTTTTTGGGGGGATAGTGATTGTTCATCCAATATTTTTTTATGACACAAAATATTTAAATTCTCTTAGTGTTGACAAGGACAGAAGTCAGCATATTTCAGCTGTTGAGCTCCAACAAGCTTTAGGGAATGGTAAGAAAAGGGAACTAACTCATTATCTGCTTGTCTTATAATTCCAACTCTGTTCTCAATATCATTTAACAAATTCCTTTGTAAAAATTTTAATAGTCTACTGCAAATGTCAGTTTTATTTACTTTGCCTATATTATTTTAAAAGAAATTTATTAAAAAACAACTAATCTTTTAACAGTTACTCATATAAAACAAGAACATACTTTTAAAAGGTCTGTTTACAAGTCTTTCATCCAATGACACCATCACCCCATTTCTACAGATGTCCTGGAAATATACAAAATATATACATGCATGGCTTATTTCCTATTGAAACAAGGGGGGGGGGAAAGTCAGCCTAAGGAGGAGTATTTTGGCTCCAACATTACAAAAGAACTACTGCTTCAAGCTTTTTAAATTGTAATGATATTGAGAGCAAAGCTGGACACTGAACCTTAAAAAAAAACATGGCAAGACCTTCCATTTCATTCAGTTCCTCTTTCTCTTATCTGAACCCTTTCAAGTCAAGTTTCATCAATGTGAGCGAATCACAGGAACTGATGTGTCTTTGTCGTGTTTTTTTTTGTGTGTGTGTGTGCCCACCAAGCCCAAAATATAGCCTAGATTCTTAATATGTGAATTGCCATGACATTTTATTTTTATTTCATCTTTTATTATTTGTGCTGTTTGTCTAAAAAAAAACCCTTGTGCCTTTAAAGAAATGACATACACTAAGTGATGACAGGCTGACAGTTGGGCTTGATGGAAATAGAAAAAGAAAAATTCAAAGATAGTTGTCATTTTGACATATATTGCTTTCTCAGGATTGACACAGATTACAGCGGTTCAATATCTGCTAATGAATTACAAAGGGCTTTATCAAATGGTAAGCAAGTGTGAAAAAAAACAACTAACAAACTGTTGAGTTAATATTTTTTAAATTAACCAACTTAAAAGGCACAAGGGTAATTGAGGCTAAAGTGGGGCCCACTTAACTCGAGCCCGGTTAACTCGTCAGCTCTATTAAGTCGACGTTTTTTATTGGAACCGCCAAATTCTCTCTTTGTCTTTGCATTTTTTTCATCGGTTAATTCGATTTTTTTAAGTCCCCGAAACCCTAATATTTGGAGCACAAAAGTGGGCCAAATTTGCCACTTAGCGTGGTTATCTCGATCCCCATGACCAATCGCCAGCTTTTGAAAATGTTAGATGTGATTTTGTATAATAAAGGGAAGGCATCGAATTTCGCTTGGTCTGCTGGTGAAGTCACAGCCCGCTTGCGCTCATCTCTCAGCGCTGTGTTGCTTCTGGTACTACATGCATACCAATCGCCAGCTTTTGAAAATGTTAGTTATCGATTTTTTATAACCAACATCAAATTTCGGCCTACGCGAGGTCTGCTGGTAACGTCCCAGACCCCTTGCGTTCAGCTCTCAGCGCTGTGTTACTAACTTAAATCGCCAGCTTTTGAAAATGTTACTTATCGGCCGCGTAAGTGATGCCGAGTATTACGTAATTGCTCCCAATAGCAAAGATGCACGCAGAATCGCATGTCTAAAACATTTCGTTTCGTATGGAATAACAAAATGTACTGTGTGCAGACTTGTTGTCATTGGCAACCATTCATCCTTCAACCTCATTTTGACTCTATTACTACTGCTTTGTTCTCATTGTTTCATTCATAAGAAGTGGCCGTGTGCAAAAGCCATTTAACTATTGGTTAGAATTAATTAAAATGTATCAAAGTTGAAGGTTCAAAAGTTCAAAAGGAGTTCCTAATTTATTTTAGTACCTTTTTATAGAGAAGAGTTCGCTTTTTTTTGTCATGAGTCATATATAGGTCATGATAGTCTGATAGACAAACAAATAACGGCAACGCCTTTGTGTAAAAAAAAACTCCAAAAACACGTGCATGTACATTCTCATTTATTAACGCTAGTGATGGGACGATACCAAAATCATAGGGTGCTTACTATAAACAAGGCTCCCCAGATTTTAAAATATATAACAGACTACAGACAGTTTACCCACCCCCCACTCTCAATCTCCCACACCATATCGCTCAATCTGGGAATCACGGCAATACCATGTCGCGCGCGGTGTGGCGGGCAGGATTAGATTAATTCGTTATAGTTATGTACTAGGGGTAAAAAAAAGCTGCGCTAGCGCAATAAAGGGTTTATTTAAACTTAAACGGTCCTTAAAAACAAAGGGATTTAACAACCTTAGGAAAGAGTGAAGAAATGGGTCCCGATATTCCGATACGATTAATTGTCCCATCACTAATTAACGCACATCATGTATATAAAGAAATTTTAAGTGCATGTTAATATTTTGTCGCCATATTGGTTTTCGTTTAACTCGATGATTGGTTATCTCGGCGCCATTTTTCATACCCCGAGGCCGTCGACTTAAGCGGGTCCCACTGTATTTATATTTTCATCTTGTTTCGTTGTTGTTTTTTTTAGATTATGGAATACATCACCACCCATTTTTTGTTCATTAGCTTAACACAATTAACAAACTATTTTTATTTTTTTTGAGTATCATTTTTGTCATCAATATGTTTCAAACTCAGTTTAAAAAATATATTTTTCAAGACAAAGACATTTTGATAACATATTGTAAAGTTTTTATTAACAATGACATTTTGATAACATATTGTAAAGTTTTTATTAACAAAGACATTTTGATAACATATTGTAAAGTTTTTATTAACATGACATTTTGATAACATATTGTTAAGTTTTATAAATGTCTAAATGTATGGAATTACTGATGTTATTGGATACAAATTTCCTTAAATATATTACATTCATAGTTTATGTGAATCTTGAAAGCAATATTCTATCTTTTAAATATTTCTATGACAGGCACCTGGACACCTTTTAATCCTGAAACTGTCAGATTGATGATAGGTAGGATTTTTTAATCAGAAATTTGTGAATTTAAAATTATAAATTGTTTTCTTAATGATTCTTATTCTTAGTTATACACTGAAGATAGCTCAGAACAATATAGTTTCATTGTTCTCTTTTCTTACTTTCATTTATTAATGAATAAGTGAATAGACTGTATTAAAATGCCAACCAATGATCATTAACTAGTTTTTTTCTAAATTAAAAATTACAGGCATTCAAAAACATTAATTCACATCGTATAAGTACAATTGCTATATCACACATTCTCATATGACATGCGAGCTCTGGTGTGAGTGTGAGTGGTGCGGGACAATGTCAAATAATCTGAATATGATTTTTACAGGTATGTTTGACAGAGACAACTCTGGTACAATCAACTTCCAAGAGTTCTCATCCCTTTGGAAGTATGTCACAGATTGGCAAAACACATTCAGGTCATTTGACAGGGACAACTCAGGGAGCATAGACAAAAATGAGCTGAAGACAGCGCTCACCAGCTTTGGTATGTGATTTCTAAACTATAATGGATAACGTAAAGCATTAAAGATTTAACAGAAATGCTATTAAAAAAAGTCTGTTAACTGTAAAGACCAAAAGACATGTTCAGTTTTTAACTTTGGATAACTGTGACAATATTTTCTCTGTTGGCAAGTTAAACATTTTAATAACCAGCTTAAATCCATGAGCCTATTCAAAATGACTGAGACTATAAAAAAAACTATTTTTGATTCAGCACAATATTTCATTAAATTATGTTGATTTCTCGTAGTATTGTTCAAAATATGCTGCTTATGAAAAATTGTTTTACTTTTTAGAAATGATAATGTGTAATAATGTATTTGAAATCTGAAATGATTAATAGAATATTAGTAACTTTTAATTTATATACATGGCGTTTTATAAGTCTTTTAGCTTAAAGGGATCACTTTATTTAATTATATCTTTAGTAACTATTTTGTTCCCCTGTGGGATCCCATTTTCTAGTTGACTCTGTTACCTGGTGGAATTATCAAAGGTATGTTAACCAACTTGGGCCAAAATCCATCAAAACAGAAGAAAGCTCTTACTGTCATGAAAGTGTTTACATATATATATTAGGTCATTATTGGATAAAATTAATTTCTATTCTATTCTTAAATCCTAGTACTACTAGTACCAGAAAGTTCTATGTTTTTGCACACGGAAAAAGTATTTAAAAAATTTATGACAGAATAAGCTTTTAGTTTAAATCCTTTATGGTAGGGACCATTTTATAACTAGAAGAAACCATTTTAGCCATGCCTTAAAAAAGTGGCCACATTAAAAATAAATTACTCTATATACTCGTTCTATAGCCCGTTCGTTCATGAGCCGACCCCCCCCCACACACACACACACTTTTGGAAGGGAAAAGTATTAAAAGTGTATAACCCGCTCGCAAGCCGACCCCCCCCAAAAAAATAATAGGGCAGCTTAAACAAAATGGTACACATTTTTTTTAAAACTACAAGCTAAACGTTCATTATGACTGTTAACTTTGTACTGCCTATCTTTTTCTTTGTGCTCTTTGTTAGGCAAGAGTTAACTGTATTTTAAAAAAAAATCTTTGGTAAACAGTGGCGAAACGCGCGTACATTAAATTCGTTGTTGAAAACAAAATTTGTAAAACAATTTATTAATACATTCACATAATAAATAAAATGATTAAATAAGGTAAGTGCAGATGTTTAATAGTATATTATATGGTAGAGCAGTCGAATCTTGTAGAATGTAGAAAAGGACCTTGATGATCTACAATAACAACACCGATATTCAATATACATGCTGAAATCACTTATAAGCCGACCCCCCAACTTTTCCCCCTAGATTTTGTCCCAAAAAAGGTAGGCTTTAGAACGAGTATATACGGTACATTAAATATGAAGTGAAACTTGAAAAATACTCCCATTAGAATCTTTTAAAAAATGACAAAATTGTCTGGGGGTAAGCAGACCCTTATTGGATTGTGCATTGCTACTTTTACTCTACTGATGATTTCAATGTGCTATTTTAATTCACTGCCAATTTTTATATTGTTTAAAATTTATTAGTCAATTAAGGAGTTTTATGCTGAAAAATAATTTATATTTTATGACTGGTTTTAAATGCTGCAAGATTGACTAAAGTCATTGGGGCTTATGCCAGAGACTTGAAGAAATATTTAGAGGAAAATATTGATTACAGCATCTACATAATTAAATACATTGACATTTTAAAAAAAATACTGAATGTCTAATACTCAAACTCTCTAATTTATAATGGTATAATGTACATTCAATTGGATTGCACACTGTTTCTTTTCAGGTTATCGTTTATCTGAGCAATTTTTTGACATCTTGATCCGTAAATTTGATCGTCAAGGAAGAGGCAGTGTGGCCTTTGATGACTTTGTCCAGTGTGCCGTAGTGCTTCAGGTTTGTGATTAGTTCACAATTAACTGGTATCTTAATATTCTGGAGGAAAAAAAAATGATCTTCTTGCTAAATGGCTCTAAACACCAGACATTCTGATAATTGACTATGAGTCAAAGTTGAAATTTTGTATGTTAAGAAATTTAAAACTATACTGTGTAGAGATATAGCACAGTAACAGCCAGGTCATAATAATTTTTTGTAGATTTATAACTTACTTGTTAAACTAGCATGTTTATTATTAATAGAAGCTAAACGTTACATGCAGAGTTGGAGGTATAGTAATTATGATGAGTTTTTAAAAAAATATAATTATTTAGGCCCTTATTTTGTTTTCAGACTTTAACAAATTCATTTAGAGCTTTTGACACTGATCAGGATGGCTGGATCCAAATCTCATATGAGCAGTTCTTAACTCTGGTCTTCAGTCTACGAAGCTAATGCAGCAGTGATGCCATGAAGAATGATTTTTTTTTAAACCTGTCAATTGTTCTCTTAATGCTTATACAGTTAACGACTTGAATGAACATATAATTGTATTCATTGATCGTAGTTGTAACTTTGTACTCTTTCTTGTAAAATGAATGAAGATATTTACATTATAATCATTTAACCTTTTTGTTAGCTCGGAAGAATATTAGGTCTATTTTATAGTAGTTTTATAGGCTTCCAGTATTTCATTAAAAATAACAACTACTTATTTTGTTTGAGAAAAAGAAAAGTTTTCAGTACTGAATTGTATGTGTAATTTTTTTCAGATCAGCACATTTATTACTTTTTATATATTGATGAAAGAAAAAGAAATTTTATGTTGTCCCTGAACAACCATTTCAACAGGGACCACATGTTAAAAAAATATGTGACCTTAAATTTATCCCAAAAGACTTACCCCCAGGAGAATATTTTATGCAGTAGTCCACACTGAATCTCATCCTAACATTTGAAAAGACTTGTTTGGGATTCAATAAACATACATTGCATCTTTATTCTAAGTGTAAACAAGAATAATTTTGATTGTAAATTCATTGTAAATGTATCCAAATTAGGATAAGTCATTTTTATTCAAGTTTAGATTCCTTTTGGTACAGTTATTATTTTTATATAGAGGTTATTACACAATTTTTTTATTCAGTTCAGGGCTTCTAGAAAAGATGCCATCTCGAGGCTTAACAAACTTCCGTTTGTTGTGCAAAGATTAAATCGTGGAGCAGAGCTTTAGTCTTCAAGTTGTATCTTCAAATTATTTCACGAGATACCTATCAAATTTGGGTGTATCATTTACTTTACCTGTTTGAAAATTGAGTTGATAAAAGTTTTGCATATTTAAAAAAAAGTAAAAAGCAATAAACTGAGCACAATGTTCGTGCAGGTTGTCACATCGGTATTTTCCTTGGCTGACATTGCGAAATTAGAGGTTTACAAGACACATTTTTCTTACAATTGTTACGACAGTTTTATAAACCTTTTCCTAATTCATAAATGATTGCAGTTGTGATGGGTAAAAATAAATTCTTACTCAAAATAATACGATTGAAAACATTCAGCAGTCATGACTAAGTTCCAACATACAGTTAAAGAAAATATTGTTTTCTTTCTTTATAAAGTAGATCATTTAAAGAAATGATATTTATCAATCTAAATACTCTTAGCTAGCAAAAATCTTGTTTTGTTTTTACAAGGTGGACTGGGGACAGTAAATAATGACCACTGGTGCATATATACACAAGGTCAGTTTATTCAGGAGTTGACATATACAGAGGGCTTGGTTTTCATTTACAATCTTTGAACTCAAGATAATATAAAGAATAACGCACTTTTTTCCATTTTTGGATGTTTTATTTTGAATTTGAATCAATATCTCAATTTGTAGTTGTTTTTTTAAATTTTATTAACGCTTTTATTTTTAAATTTGATTGTATTGGACTTGAACCACTAAATTTTTTAAATTAAATTCATAATCAAAGCCTAAGGGAAAATATTTTGAAAAGGTCTCATTCTACTTACTCACCACTACCCCTCTAGAAATCTTATGAATATTAACTCACTAAACAGTATGTGCATCTGTTGGGAATCATGTATTCCTGGCAAAAACAAAATTTTGCCTTTAAAACATTTCTGGCCATTGTTCTAAATCTAATTGCCTTCTAAACTGAATTTAGTTGGTTCAAGTCCAAGCATGTCATTTTTAAGTATTTATAATTTATATTGGTTTTAAGCTCAAAAGGTCAGTAACAATAGTTAAACAATGAAATGCAGTGATTGAAGAATAAAGGTGTAGCTTTAAACTTATACAAATCTATTAACTTTTAGGCTTTTTTTTGTGTTGAAGTTGAAGGTTGTGATTGTGTAGGATATTTTGAATGAATCTAAAAAAATAAAAGAAAAAAAAATCCTGTGGCACTCCACATTTTTGTAACTGCATGACATCTCTATTGCTTATATTTTTTTCCTTTCAATATTTTATATAGATCTTCATGTACATTTAAAGACAATATATTTGAGGTCATCATGGGTGGGAAGTCTTTCTTGCAAAAATTGATTGATGATAAAGTAAAAATATGTTCTTCATATTTATTATCTGTGTTTTTGATACAAAGATGAACAAAGTAAGCTATGCTAGTAATTTCAAAAATATTTTATTAGTTAAGAATTAAGTAAGGTCAATATGTTGTGCTGCACAAAAAACATTTTAGGATAACAATAAAGAAAACACTAACAAGTTTGAGGTTGACAAATGTTTAAAGTAAAACCACAGGCTACTGCACTCATTGGTAAATGAAACATTCTAAAAAAAATTCTTTTTTTAAAAAAAGATTTGATCAATTACGAGCTATGAGGATTAATGTTAAAATTCATGAAGGTATCACAGTAAAGAAATTAGCCAACAATAAGTTGAATGATTAGTGAATGGGTTATAGGGTTGCCTTCTTCTCTTCAAACCATCATATGATGAATTCTTAATACATATTTTGCATCCATAGATACTTGCAGCTCATTTTGTTATATAAATACTTTCAATTCTAATTTTTAAAGCTTTGCTTTTCCATTTTTATGTGTTTAAATTTCAGCTATCATTCTCATTCGTCTTGTCAATAACCCAATTATTTGAAGTTTGCACAAAAACATGAATTGGCTTTTGAATTAAATAAATATTTTTTTTACAGTACTAATAAACATGTCTTTTTTTTCTTGGGCTACTTTTGTTTTCTGAAGGAGAGAAAATATTACCAACAAAACTTCTCATGAATTTTTTGGTTTAATTATCTTCACTAGGTCAATTTTTTGTGAGATCATTTAGTTCCTGGAACTGACGGTCAACTGTCATAGACATTGCTTCCACATAGTTCTCCAAAGTGACTGGACTACCCTTTTAAAAAAAAAGCAAGATTAGTTTTAGGTTGTCAGCCTTGACCCTTGACAGGCACATTTGAAACTGAATGACTACATAACAAATATTCCCATCAATTTATCAATTTTTGATGGTTGGCATGCAATTGTTCTGTCCAAAGACTTTGGTTAAAGAATCTCATCACCTTGTGAGATTGAAAAAAAAATATAAAAAATTTCATTTAAAAAAAAATATTAAATACAGAAAATGAGCTAAAAAGGGAAGTATAACTCTATTTACCTGTAAGTACAAAGCATGAGCTAGGAAGGGAAGTTTTCTCAACGTTCTGCCACTCAATCCATGACTTTTACTAAAAATTCAAAATTATATTTCGTTCACATTTTAAAGTTTTCATTTTAAAAATAATGTAGATGAGACATGGTAATGTTAAAAAGCATTGTGTGCCATTAAATAATCTGCACTGGCAAGAATATAAAATCGTTAAAAATACACTTATTTTAATTTCCAATAAGTCAGTGGAGAAATTTAGCCAATATAACAATTCTTAAATTTAGCCAATATAACAATTCTTAAATTTTAAACATCAAAATTTTAAGTGCATAGTTACATTTATTTATCATGGTTGTAATTGTTTAATTTATATAAAAGGATAGTTCTATTGTATCTGAAAATGAGAAATATTATACATCCCACCTTGCCACATTATACAATTTTAGGCTTTGAATTGTTGCTCCATTTTCCATGAACCTTGTAACCTCTAGAGCTCGTATGTCTATCAGTTGATGGGTGGGACTAATGACACCACACTAAAGAAGGATGATCATTGTATTTCAAGTATATTTATTTCTTTCTTTTCAACCCAAGTGTTAAGACAAAAACTATTGAAAGTGAACATGTTTTAAACCATTATTAGTTTTAAATGTAGACATTTATTTAAGTAATTAATATTAGATACAAATTTTAATAGTATATTCAACCTGTGAAAATTTTTAACATGTCTTTCAACAACTATTTTTAAGCCTCTAACCTTCATCAGTTCTTTAATACAGGACAGATAAATTGTGTAAATGGCTCGCACAGATGGTGGACCAATAAATTGCTTAATGTCCGCTCTGTCCACAAAAGCCAAATCAATCGCACCAGTGATGTTGGAAGTTGTTAAAATAAGTACATTCGGATATCTGGTGAAAGCAAAAATCTTGTTTTGAAATAGATTACAACTAAGACTTTACATAGGCATCCCTGATAAATATTTCTTCTTCTTATAGTTTAAAATGAATATTTTTCATCAAAGTTTTTGTCATTGATGTATTGAAATTTGGAATTATTTACTGTTAATGAAGTGTTCTAACACAAGTGAACTTAAATATAATGTAAATCAAATCCAACACAAGTGAACCTTAATAGAATGTAAATCAAATCTAACACAAGTGAACCTTAAAAGAATGTAAATCAAATCCAACACAAGTGAACCTTAATAGCATGTAAATCAAATCTAACACAAGTGAACCTTAATAGAATGTAAATCAAATCCAACACAAGTGAACCTTAATAGAATGTAAATCAAATCTAACACAAGTGAACCTTAATAGAATGTAAATCAAATCTACCACAAGTGAACCTTAATAGAATGTAAATCAAATCTAACACAAGGTGAACCTAAATAGAATTTAAATCAAACCTTTTGATTTGATCAAGTTGAGTTAGCAATGCATTCACAACTCTAATGGCATCAGAAGGCTCCACACCATTCATTGAACTTTTCCTTGCTGCCGTTAAACTTTCTACCTGAAATCAGTTGTGATAGAAACTGACAGAATCGTATACCATTAATACCACTCATACATAAAATGTTGGCATATGCAACAATTTTTATTAGCAATGGCTAAAAAAAGACTCTTTGTTAATTTTTAAATAAACAAAATACACATGAAAGCTGCACTATATACATTACAAGGCTACATTATACCTCATCAATCAGCACACACACTAGGGCTTCTGGGTCTTCCATCAATTCTTGAATCTTTTGGAACATTTTCATAACCAGCTTACCACTCTAAAAATGTGGACATAATTAAAAATCTACACTACCTTGTATTAAATCACAATTTAAAATTTTTATTTGAACAATATTTATAAAATAAATATTCAATTGAAATTTTTAAAATACTATTCTCATCCAATGTTAACTGGTCTGTGTGCAAAATATTTAACTTGTGTGCTAAGTTGCACAGCATCCATTTTTTTTTGTGCACAATTTTACACCCCACAAACACAGATATTATATTACCTCAATCCCGGCTTTATTACCTCAGAAAACCACTTTGAGAAGAGACTATGACTGTTGATCTCAACAAGCTGACCATGTGAATATCTGTCTGAGAATCGTATACACAGCTTTTGTGCCAGGGCTTTACACAAAGATGTTTTGCCAGTACCTGGTGGACCTTTGAAATACAACAGATGTTTTTTTTTAAATCACCTCTTTTTGACAGGATTCTGTAAAACTTAGTCAGTTTTATTAAAGTTATGTATGAGTGGATACATTAAACATTCAAAAGCATGAACTTAATATTATATAAATAAGTATAGTTCATGTCAACTTAGATGTGACAAATAAATGTGCATGAATATTATTATGACAAAGATAGATTAACATTTTAATGTGAGTATATTACATTAGGGATACAATCCTATAGGGATGCTTAGACAATCTCTCGTGACATTTGTTAACAATCTTTTTATAGAATTTTTTTTACTTAAAGCATTGTATCTAAAAAAAAATGTATAGTCTTTTTTTTCTTTTACCATGAAGTAAAACCACTTTGTTCCATGTGATGACATTGCTGTCTACCAATTTATCAGAGAACATTAGAGTTGTTGTGGCATAATTCAATAGCTGGAGATGAAAACCACAATAAATTTATTGATCCATTGATTTTGTAGGCTATCAGTTATAGTAAAAAAAATGTAACCCCTTCCGTATCTCCAAATGCATACCGGAAATCACTACTTTCTCATTTAAATATTTTATTCATCAAATCATCTAAAATTTGTAAAATGTGACTGGCTTCTATAAACAATTTAAATCTACAGAAATAAAATTATCACCACTACGAGGTCTCCCTTCAACTTCTTAATCTGCTAATTGTATCTGTATTGGAAATTAAAATAAATAACCAGCAAACCACGGAGAATTAAAAAAAAATTATGTTCTGATGTGTATGGGTATGAATTATATGTTGATTAAAGTTAAAGATGAATGAATTAAATATTCCTAAAGCTATGGCAAATATTTATGATAAAGCATTTTATAAGCATATGTGGTTTGTGTTAGTGAAATTATATTTATATGCAAATTTCTCAAGCCAAATTTAATATTTAAGAGAAGTTGTATTTATTTTCTAAGTCTTGACTTACTTAAATATACCAGTTGTCTCCTTGGCTGGTAAATCATGAGTTAAGGTCATTAATAAAATGTTCTTCCAAAACAGTGACCGATTTGGTTGTCAGAATTAGATAGAAAGGCTTACTACTTGTCTTTGTGAATAGGGAAAGTAACAAGTGGTGGCCCGTTAAGTGCCAATAATCTGGTAACTGATTCCAGATCAAGAGGTCAGCAAGACTTAAAATGGCATTCGACCAACTGAATTGTATCCTTTAAAGGAGGATGGAAATAAGTGGGCACTTTAAACTTTAATTCTGCAAGTCCACTCAAGCTATTAATGAGTTCAAATATTTCCCTTCCTTTTTCCCTTACCCTAATTTTGATAGCGTCATCATAGACCAAGCTCTCCCAGAGACCATGAAAGTCAGACGCAGGCAGGATCCAGTGACTTGCTGCAGACATGTTTTCCTCATCTAGTTCTTCTGTCCCAGCTCCGTCTGTGTGGAGTTGGAACACATGAATTTGGAGGTTTGCAGTACTTAGATCAATTACCTGAGAAAAAGAGAAGTAAAAAAAATTAGTAAATGTTTTTGAATTCATAGCAAAATAAACGACCCGTTAAAACAATTTTTTTTTACTATAAATCCCTTATATATGAGACATAAATAACAGAATTGATTACGTTCAATATCATATGACACACTAGCATAAAAATTTACAGACTGAACGTGACCAAACTTCCTGTGCTGTAAAACACTGGGATGTGGTCATCGAGGACTGGAGTGAACCTCCAGTGACCCCTGGAGGTCAACTATAGCAGACGGCTCATAGAGATACATTGAGATTAACTAAAAATTCATAATTTAATTACGGTACATTCGATCGATCTGAAATTTTGATACAATGCATTGTTAGGTGACACAAGTCTATGTGAAAAATTTCATCTCAATAGGATCACAGGAAGTGGGTCATTTTTTACTTTTGTTTTTCCGCTGGACCAAGACAGACAGACAGACAGAAAAAAGAGACAAGACTGTGAAGTTAAAATAAGGGATTTAAAAAGAGAGACACTAGAAGGAATCTTATGCGTGCTGAAAAATATTGTTTATCACTTCATTATTCATAGATTTCACAGCGAAAAAGTTGTTGGATTACATTGAACCATTTAAGTTTTTTAAAACATGAATAAAAATATCTTCCCCAAAGGGCGGTGAAAATTTTTAAAAGTCATGACCCAATTTCTAAATGAGTTCACCGCGCTTTAACTTTAACAGAAAACATTAATGAATATGCTGATGATTGTAAAAACCTTTTTTTCCACACCAGGCAGTTCCACATCACAGAGTGCTATATATTTGATATTCTGTTGCATAAATGGCTCTTGAAATTCTTCTATCACAAAGTCTCCAAATGCCGTTTTCTTAGCTCTTAACAGTTCAATCACTTTATCATTAAGCTGGCTTCGCCGCACGGTGCTGAAAATAAATATTAAAATTTTTCCATGAGCTTTCAAAGGCTTATAATACAGTTACATTTATTTTAAACATGTTTCTCTTTTAATAACTGCATGCAATCTCCAATTAGGAATGTGAGGTTCTATAATAGCCTAGGCACTTATTTTGTTTTGATTTGTTTAATATTTCACACATCTTTGAACTTTATCAATCTTAAAATAGTGCAAGATAAAAATATACAACTGATACTAGACCAAATAATAAAAACCCCATAAAATACAATGTTTTTTTACTATATATCCGTTATATACGAGACATAACTAAAAGTATGTTCATTTTAATATGCATCGCACCACAATCCAAAATATTAGTTATGTCTCATATATAAAGGGTTTGTAGTAAAAAAACTTCTACAGTCTGCCTGCTAAATTTCAGCTCGATTTGATCACGGTAAAAGGGTTATAAAAACATGTTTAATATAATGCGCACAGCGCGAGAGACTAGGATAAACATTTACAGATAGATTGGGAATACAATTTTTTTATAGTATGGTCAATATAATGTGCACCACACCGCGTGACATGAAAATATTAAAAGGTTGTTCAATATAATACGCACCGCAACAGTCTAGCACAAAAATTTACATGCTACATAAAGATAATCTAAAAATTCATGAATTTAATTACAGTAAATTCGATCGATGTGAAATTTTGATATATCATTTTTATTGTCGCCACGAGTCTGCCTGCAAAATTTATGCTCGCTAGCATACGGGAGAGTGGGTTAAAAATCGATCCAAAGTTTTTGCGGCAAACAAACAATCAACCAGACGCCACGAGTTAATATAAAGGATTTAAAATGCAACAAAACTAAGTGAAAAACAAAATGATCACATGAAAAGATCGGTCTCAGAAAATCTTATTGTAATATTAGTTAATTAATGCGTTTCTACTTTGTTAAATGTTACTTTTAAACAAAATCTTGTAATTGATGAAACATCGATTAAAAATTATTTTTTTTAAAAAGGAATACTGAATATTCAACTTCTATGCTGTTGTAGCTTAACATTAGAATAATGTGTAAAACAGTGTGATCATAAATTAATTTTTTTAAAGCGTTTCTAAGAATAGCTCTATTAAGAATTAATGTTTTACATAACCTGTTGATCACCTGCATGGAGTTTGTAAAACCTCAATATGATAAATATTTGTATCTCTCAATTCCATTTTTGTATCTGCTGAAGGAGGAAGAGCATTCTGAAGTGCTAATATTTGATTAGAATCCATCTAATTTTTTACCTGGTAAAAAAACAAAAACAAAAATATTACAAATAAAATAGATGTTCAACATTGGCATTAATTTTCTTGGCCTTGTCTTATCTATACAGACACTCCTTCTTTACAGAAGATTAATGTCCTCCGTTCTGTTAGGAACGTATTGCCAAGTGACGTAGCGTTCACAGGCCATGGCTATGAGGGACTACGCTATTCCCAGATGCCTTTGTTCCCCTAACTAGTGTCAGGTGCCCATTTGGAGCTGGGTGAACTCAGGGACACCCTTGGCCCTGGGAACAAATCTCCTGCCTTCACAGAGATTCAAACCCATGACGCATGCCACTAGACTCTAAATTGTTAAATGAACAGATCAAGCAAAGAACAAACAGAAATTCTAAAGCTTTGGTATATTTATAGAGTTTATTCATTACGTTTGAGAGTTGATACCCTTGGAAAAAATTATGGATTGAATTTTCACTGACATTATCAGCTATTAACTGAGGTTTTGAGTTTCACTTTTGAGACTTTTAGTAAGTTAAGATTTAATTGTAATAAATTATTATGTCATAGGGAACATTGATGAAGAGATGGTATTTTGGCTCAAATTCTCCATCTGCCCTGGGCATTATTAATCCTTGCTTTGTCCCTGATAATGCCATCCATTCATTCTATAACTTCAATTCTAAACAATAATATGTCTATTTCTAATGAAAATAGACGTCAGTGTGCTCACCACATGACCACATGGAAATGAAACCAGTAGTGTAAAGGGGGTAATAAGCCCCAGGTTTTCAACATGTTTTCTTTTTTTCCCTTTAAAATGAATGATTATTACATGTATTACATTACATTCAAACAACTAATGCTTTTAAGTCATAGGCAAAACATATTTCTAAAATATGTATACAAATTTTATTCAACATAATGAAGCAATATAGCAAAAATATACCAAAAAGTTAGACCTATCCCTTAATGAAACTTAACCAAAACGGGGGCAATATGCCCCATCTTGTAGAAGGTATATATTTTCACAGTGGCTGTTGACAACTGTCATTGGTCCACTCTATGTCTTAAATATAAGCCTCTTCTTGGATTTCTATGCATTTAACATGGTACCAAATGCTCTGGTTCACCCTTTTTTGTGTCTTGTTGTCAGTGACGAATTTGGTTTCATCACAGAATAATTTCTGACTGGGGTGGCTGCATAATTTCCGCATCCTGTAAAGTATTTTTGTGTAGTTCAAACCATTTCTCAATGACCCCAGAGTCCTCAGCCTTAGCTCTGCCATAGTGCTTTGTTATTCTTAACCGTGCGAATAACGCTAACTTCTTATCATTTTTATTCTTAGTCTTAGGTTTTAAATTTTATTTATAATTTATGCAACTTTAACTACTAATTAAAATCATACATAGATCTATAGGCCGGTAATCCTGCAGTTTTAGCACGTATATTATTTAGCAGGCGAATATTTATTTTCTCGTGAGAACTTTCGTTTTTAATTTATGAAATGCATTAATATATGTTATATTTTAGCTATTACAGTGCTAATTTTTTAGTTTTTAAAATTTCTAAGGCATATTTTCGTCACTTAACGAGACATAGTCTGAACACGAAACGACCATTTTGTTTATTAATCCCCCTCCCTGCCGGGTTGTCACAGTAAGATGCCTAATGAAATTTTCTCACTTAAAACAAAAAAAAATAAGAATCAAAGATCTAGTAACGAAATAGAAAATGAAATTTTCTTTAAAATATTTATTTATCTTCTAAGAATCTAAGAACATTAAAATAGATGAACAATACTTTTTAAACATCTTCAGTGAGTAAATTTATTTTAGCATGGGTAAAAATTATCTGGCAAGCAGGGTGTTAGAGGCTAGATAGACAAAATGGACGTATTGAATCGGATTATGTATCAGAGAGCCAAAAAAAATGCCTTAGACATGAGAAATTAATAAGACTTACAAATTAGCGCTGTAATACTGTAATAGCCAATAGCTAAAATACAACATATAATAATGCATTTAATAAATTAAAAACGTAAGTTCTCACAAGAAAATTAAATTTCGCTGAGAAATAATATATGTGTAGAAACTGCAGGATTATCAATAAAACATATATAATAATATATTAATGATTAATGCATTTAATAAACTAAAAACGAAAGTTCCTACAAGAAAATTAAAATTTTCTGCAAAATAATATATATATTATATTATATACGTGCTAAAACTGCAGGATTACCCAAAGGCCTAGATAATAAGTACTAAAACTAAATGAAAACTAGACTACAAAATAAGATTAACTACACTAGTCTACAGCCACTTCAGACAGCCTACGCCGCTACGCCTACAGACAGAGTTTAACCTAACTGCCTAACTTAACTATGACTAACTGAAACTGCCTAACTGTGCCCTACTAACTCAACTCAATTCACTTCAATTCATTCAGCTACTGAGCCTATTGGAAGAGCCACCTCTGCAAACATTAATTTAATATTGAAACATATAAAAACTAACCCTTATTCTATTTATTTTTTAAACATGCATGTTAGGCCAATGATCAATTTTTAATTTAGATCTAAATGAAATGTTGATTTATTATTTATTTTTTGTAGTTTCGTACTTCCCGGCAGGGTTGCCAGATTGTAATTTGGGTAAAAGGCCAAACTGACAGCCAAAAAAGGCCAAAAAAGGCCAAACTTATGTTACATGAAAAATGTCAACAAAAATGACGTCACGCACCTAGGGGGCGGGAGGGGGTCACAGATTTGTGGCGATGTATGACGAGGGGGAGAGTGCTTTTAAGAACTGTGACGTCATATTGGAAAGGGTCTAGCTCTTGATTACGTGTGACGAGGGGTGGGGGGGTGAAAATATATTGAAAAATCTGTAAAAATCGCGTGACGTCATTTATGGACGGCTCATAACGGCTGAAAATTAGTTAACTTTTTAAAATGAAGGTAGAACCAGGAGAAAAAGGATAATAAATGTGTAAATGCCAATGTTCGTATCGTATGTATGATTGTACTCACAAAATAAATAGACTATGATTATAACATAAAAATTTGAAAGAAAAGCTTCAGGTCATCCTTTTCCTATAGACTGCTATTTGCAGTATTATTATAAACTTTATCAGATGTCAAGTCATCAACTATTCTTGGTGACATGACAAAGTCCTTACTGCATTTATTTGTAAACAAAAGCTCAGCCTTGTCTCTAAAAATAGCGTCTAAAAGTGTGAGCTGCATTCTATATCTGGCTTTGTCTTAATAGGCCTCTTCATTAAACTTTTTAAAAACTTTTTAATGTCTAACATACACGTAAGCTATTCAAAAAAAGAAAAATAATTAATAAGGTTATTGACTTATTGGCGTTTTTTTTTGTTTTTTTTTGTGTTGTGATAAGGATTATTTTTATATATATTTTAAATATTTTTATTTTTTTTTAAAGAAAAAGGCCAAAAAAGGCCAAAAGGCCAAACAAAAATCTTAAGGCCAAACCCTCTTAAAAAAGGCCAAATTTTGAGAATTTGGCCTTAAAAAGGCCAATATGGCAACCCTGCTTCCCGGCAAAGACCTCTCCTCTGCTTTGAAACCGTTTTCCGGTATTGCCAGATAAATTGACCTGAGGTGCTGCAAGAAAAGTTTTTTTAAAAAATCACTTGACATACGGGTAATAATATTCTTTAAGTAACCATTTTAAAATCCTTTACCCATTTTATATATTTTTATTTCCAAATTTTAATATAATCCCCACCCATCTCTCTTTCCCCCAATCCTTGGATCTCTCTTTCCTCCTCTATTTTTACCATCATATTTTAAAACTCAATTATAATATGAACGTGTTTTTACAAATCATAACTTTTCGCAATTGGATATATTGAAAAAAAGAAATTATTAAGATATTTTATGCTAAGTTAAGTGATTATCTTAATTTCATATCATTTTTTTTACAAAAATGTGTTAAAAACTATGTAATTTTAATTTAAAAAAGAAATGAGTAGCAAAAAATTAAATATTGATTGAACTATAAATCATTTGTAGTTTCCAAATACACGTTTAGAATCCTAACATTGTTTTGTGACCTTGCTATCGAGTGTAGATTCAATGCGGATCTCATTCATGTGATGTGGTATCCCCTGTTAAATCATTTATGAATATTAAAACTATACAAACTGGTGTAATGATGCATTATGTTGTGTTTTTAATTTAGTTAAAAAATAAGTCATATTTTATAAACAGCTTCAGTTACATTTAAGTTATCAGCAAGAATAAATGTATAAATTTATATAATAATTTCTTTTCAGAATTTTTAATTATGTCTTGAGACCCTTGCCATAAATTTGAGACATTCTCGTTCTTACAAACAAAATAAATATTATCTCAAGATTTCAATCTGCTTACAAAACTTGGAGGTGTGCCTGCTTACTTGCTTACCATTGGTTGACAAGTCGCCCAGTGGCCTTCACATTGACCCATATTGGTTTTATCGCAAGACACTTCTCATTTCAACGAAGTAAACACACGATTTAAAGTTCGCTCCGAATTCCAAATGGAAAGACGTACAAATATATTTTAAGCAAATATTTCATGAAATAAATATTTCATATTCCATAATTTCAAAGATGATCTTATTAATGCCTTTTTAATAACGCTAGGCTATTCAAATTATTTCACAATTGCCTTTATTATGCCTTATTCATTGTTGACACACTAAGATAATGTTGGCGTTGCACACCTGAAACTGAAAGATATTGCGAATTGCGATATGTCTTGGGAAAAATGTGCGATATGCACTACCTAAAATGTAATTAAAAACAAATAATTTATGTTGGCAGTGGTGTATAATTCAAGCGATAATGTCGCTTAAAACAAAGTTAAGACGTAATTATTATAGACTATAAGACGGATGAGACGACCTCATAAAAAATTGTGTGTGGTTAGTTTTAGGTCATGTTATCTATAATGGAGGTGTGTACGGGGTGTGGAGCAATCTTTCGCATTTCATTGGTTCATTGTTAGGCATCCAGCCTTCACCTTCTTTGATATATATATATTTTTTAATGACACAGATCACGTAGTATATATATTATTTGTTTATTAGGCCTATGTTTTATGAAATAGAAAATACTTTAAGGATGGACTCACTTTATTCATTTCTCTTGACATCTTTAAAGGTTAAGAAGATAATAAGAAATTATAACTAAACACTAATTTTTCTAATGATTATAAAAATTTATTTTAAAAAACACTTTATACTTGTAAATTTAACAAAAATGCTCCATAAGAATAAAGAATGCCTTGTAATGGTGACGTCAAGGTTAGGGAGAATAATGTGATCCAAAACATATGTTAATTTATTTTAAGCACATTCGTGAAAAGATGCACACGAAACAAGACAAGATCAATCTTTTAAGAAGTTGAGAGGTTTTAAAGATTAGAAAGTGTCTAAATGTCTATACTTTCATACTTTTTATACTTAATGATTTTGTTGTTGTTGTTTTGTTTGGAAGAAACAACCATTTAGTGTCACACATTTGTCAACAATATTTTTTAAATTCTAGAAACTATTTAGAGCAAAGAATGTTTAAATTTGACACGTCTTATTTGTCTTTAAATTAAAATACACCTTACAGAAAGAAAAAAAGTTCTTACATGTAAAACTAAACCTCTGTCGGCTAACAGTCTTCATATTTCTTAAATAAATTTTTGAAATTAAAAATCTTTAATTTTTAAAACAACGCTTAAAATACAAGGAGGGAATTTTTAAAATGATTTCAAATGATATCTCATCAAAAGCGATAACAATTATTTAAAAATTTAAATATGCGTAGCTTCTAAATCTTTATTGACTTAATATTGTAACCGAGAAAACCTTTGTCTCTCACTTTTATATGACTAACAATGTCTAAACCGACTAATAAGGAAAGAGGTAATTTGGAAAAAAAAGAAGAGGAAACAAAAATATGTGTTGTAAAAAAGAAACTTTAAAAAATATAGCGTTGCTCTTGTGACTATACACTGTAATCAGATAATCTTCACATACATAGCAATCATACCTTGGTCGTTTTTAATATTCCGGCAAGTACATAAAAACCATTTCCCCCTATAGTCACGTGCGTAGTTTTAAATAAATACTCTAAAAAAATAATTATTTTGTTTCTAATCAGGAGCATTGCGTCATTTATTTGTAAGGCAGCTTCGTAGCTTCCCTTTCAGATTTTTACCAGGAAATGTTTTTATTTAATTTTTTTCCTGGGGTTTGGGGAGTGGAAGGAATTATTTTTTAAAAGAATAAAATGCACCATACTATACCCTTTAACGAACTCACATTAACTCTTGTTAACGTTCATATTACTATCCAGTCTTGTCTTGTCTTAACTATACAGACGCTCCTTCTATGCAGAAGATAGTTGCGTCCACAGACCATGACAGATGACCTGTTTGGCAAGTGATGCAGCGTTCACAGGCCACGGCTTTGTGGGTTCCACGCATTACCCAGCCGCCTAACACTACAATGTAGTGTTAGGTACCCATTCGGAGCGGGTGACTCAGGGACGCCCTAGGCCCCGGGAACAAATCCTTGCCTTCACACGGATTCGAACTCATGACCATCAGTACGACAGTCCAGTGCGCTGCAACTCGACCACCGCGTCTTTTTTATGCAGCGATGCTTTGGTCATTAGTTATACAAAATGATGAATTAAAGTGTCATTCCCTCTTACAATAAAAATAATAAATCAGGGTCATTATTGTAAAAAAAAAGAAAGAAAAGTAATACCGATAAATAAAACTTCACTTTCCAAAACAATCTGGCCAAGATAATTTTTTAATATATTTTTTTGCGCATTTACGCCTTGACTAAATAAATCGAGTTTGCGCCCTTGGCTAAGAGGAGTTTCATCAGTTTTACAACTATATGCTGCTTCACGTTTTTGCATTTTAAAAAACGTATTCTTGTATAATTGATAACAGAGGCGTCACTTGGGTTGGTGTCACCCAGTGCGTTAGCTCATGGTATCCCCCCTCATGACTTACCATACAGAGGCGTCACTAGGGTTGGTGTCACCCAGTGCGGTAGCTCATGGTATCCCCCCTCATGACTTACCATACAGAGGCGTCACTAGGGTTGGTGTCACCCAGTGCGGTAGCTCATGGTATCCCCCCTCATGACTTACCATACAGAGGCGTCACTAGGGTTGGTGTCACCCAGTGCGGTAGCTCATGGTATCACCCCCTCATTACTTACCACATAGAGGCGTCACTAGGGTTGGTGTCACCCAGTGCGGTAGCTCATGGTATCACCCCCTCATGACTTACCACATAGAGGCGTCACTAGGGTTGGTGTCACCCAGTGCGGTAGCTCATGGTATCACGTTCTCATGACTTACCACATAGACCTTTTCTCAGAGTCTGCCAGTGCCAAATAACGGGAAAATACAGAATTTAACTCTTTGCTTTCACCCCCTTGCGATGGTGTCACCCGGTGCGGTCCGCACCACCCGTACTCCCCTGGTGACGTCACTGATTGCTACTAGCCTACTTGTCACCGAAACTATGTAGGGTTGTGCTCATTGTGTGTGGGAGCAGGGGTGTCGGTTTGGCACGTCTGAATTTCCACTACTTTGTCTATCTGTCTATTTGTACACGTAAATCTAATTCTACTTTCCGCGTCTGAATGTCTGAAAAATCTTCTTTCTACTTATTCATCCACCGTGGGACTCGTGATCAGACTACAACGTTGTTTTTTTCAGGGGCGCTTGTTATATAATGATCATGAGTTTGGTGTGTGTTAAGCGTGTTCTGTGCTTGCTTGAGTGAGGCTCACCTCAAAATGAGATGTTCGCAGCATTATCACACACTCTAGGTATACAACACCGTCCACAAAAATTGATGTAGTTAAAATCCATCAATTAACTGTGAGAGACAATCTTGTTTCACTGATGAAATTCAACTGTTAAAATATGTGTATCTATGAATGGAAACTAATAAAAATAATTTGAGAAGTTATATTGTATCACTGATGAAATTCAACTGTTAAAATATGTGTATCTATGAATGGAAACTAATAAAAATAATTTGAGAAGTTATATTGTATCACTGATGAAATTCAACTGTTAAAATATGTGTATCTATGAATGGAAACTAATAAAAATAATTTGAGAAGTTATATTGTATCACTGATGAAATTCAACTGTTAAAATATGTGTATCTATGAATGGAAACTAATAAAAATAATTTGAGAAGTTATATTGTATCACTGATGAAATTCAACTGTTAAAATATGTGTATCTATGAATGGAAACTAATAAAAATAATTTGAGAAGTTATATTGTATCACTGATGAAATTCAACTGTTAAAATATGTGTATCTATGAATGGAAACTAATAAAAATAATTTGAGAAGTTATATTGTATCACTGATGAAATTCAACTGTTAAAATATGTGTATCTATGAATGGAAACTAATAAAAATAATTTGAGAAGTTATATTGTATCACTGATGAAATTCAACTGTTATATTATGTGTATCTATGAATGAAACTAATAAAAATAATTTGAGAAGTTATATTGTATCACTGATGAAATTCAACTGTTATATTATGTGTATCTATGAATGGAAACTAATAAAAATAATTTGAGAAGTTATATTGTATCACTGATGAAATTCAACTGTTAAAATATGTGTATCTATGAATGGAAACTAATAAAAATAATTTGAGAAGTTATATTGTATCACTGATGAAATTCAACTGTTAAAATATGTGTATCTATGAATGGAAACTAATAAAAATAATTTGAGAAGTTATATTGTATCACTGATGAAATTCAACTGTTAAAATATGTGTATCTATGAATGGAAACTAATAAAAATAATTTGAGAAGTTATATTGTATCACTGATGAAATTCAACTGTTAAAATATGTGTATCTATGAATGGAAACTAATAAAAATAATTTGAGAAGTTATATTGTATCACTGATGAAATTCAACTGTTAAAATATGTGTATCTATGAATGGAAACTAATAAAAATAATTTGAGAAGTTATATTGTATCACTGATGAAATTCAACTGTTAAAATATGTGTATCTATGAATGAAACTAATAAAAATAATTTGAGAAGTTATATTGTATCACTGATGAAATTCAACTGTTATATTATGTGTATCTAGGGGCCGTCCATAAATGACGTCACGCTATTTTGGCCGATTTTTCACCCCTCCCACCCCCCTCGTCACGCGCCGTCACAAAAAGTACCCCCCCCCTCCAAAAATACGTCACAAAATTTTGACCCCCCCCCAAAACTTATTTTATATCCACTAGATATAGTAAAATACGTCATGTGTACCGTAATTCGTACGTGTACGCTTCGAACAAATGCCCATTATTGAACCGGTTCCTTTCAGAAAATGCATTATTTAAATTTGACTACTATGTAGATTTCTTACCTACGTACTATACGAAGACACCTAAATCCACCCTACTTATATATATTGACACGAGTGACAATAATCTTAATCCACATGACTTCAGTGTATCAAGTGTCCTTTCTGTGATATTTAAAATTAATGCCTTAAAACTGAGCTAAGAATAAAGTTGTTTTGTCACAAAGGTGACTAGACGTCC
This sequence comes from Ampullaceana balthica, assembly GCA_944989445.1. Taxonomy (NCBI): domain Eukaryota; kingdom Metazoa; phylum Mollusca; class Gastropoda; family Lymnaeidae; genus Ampullaceana; species Ampullaceana balthica. The sequence goes on from CALYLW010001827.1 coordinate 72,431, forward strand.
CGATTTAGGCGGGGCTGTCCCGATTTCAGACCTCATGCCCCGCTGACCCTCGCTTGTCCCGGCGGGACGCCCGTTTGTCCCGCTTTTTTCAATACTTTAAATACAATTAGTTTTATTTTGATTTTTGGGTACGAATGACTAAATATTTTCTTAAATTTAATTAAATATTCAAAATAGTGATATTTTTTATAAATTTAAATTGCTTTATTATTAGCTAAGCCAATTGGTGCGTCGATTTCTGTGGTTATTTACATTTTACTCCTTGATACGGCCTTCCCCTGACTTGTCGGTGATCCCGACGCGTAAGGTGACCAGACGTCCCGATTTCAGACTTCATGTCCCGCTCAAGTGACCAGACGTCCCGATTTTTTGCTTCAGAAACCTAGGGAACGTCCGTCTGTCCGAGGGGATCGTCCCGCTTTGCCCATCGGAAAATCTGGTCACCTCATTTGTGCTACTCTCGAATTGCGATGTCAAGAATTAGATGCATTCAATAAAGTTAATGAATACTATTATATCTAGAATGGCCAGGGGCGTTAGACCCAAAACCAATCGAAAAATAAAACAAACCCGTAAAAACAAAGTTTTTGACTATAAATCCCTTATATATGAGACATAACTAAAAGTATTGTTCAAACGCGACAAATATTTACAGACTGGATCTGTCTTAACTCCCCTTTGCTTTCAACCCGGGGGGGGGGTGGGGGAGGGGAAAGATCTTGTCACCGATCGCTGGACCGAGCTCAGCGTGCCACGCAAAATGTAAACAAAAGCACGCCGGTACACCTGGTTAAAACACGAGATGTATTCACCTATGGCTGGGGTGAAGTCAAGTGACCCGTAAAATGTAAACGATAGCGACCGCTACATATAGTTTATGTAGATAAACTAAAAATGCATTAATTTAATAACTGTACGTTCGATCGATTTGAAATTTTGATACGATGCATTGTTATGTGACACGGGTCCGTGTGCCAAATTTCAGCTCGATGGCATGACGGGAAGTGGGTCAATTTTGACTTCTAATTTTCCGCGGTGCCCAAGACAGAGAGAGACGGCGGTGAAGTTAATATAAGGGATTTAATTATATCAAAATTAAAACGTTTATAATTGTATCATATAGATCCCCCCTAAAATACAAATAAAAAATAAATTAATTAATTAAAAAATAAAAATTGATATTCCGTGTCGTTTTGACTTAAAATATCTACACATCATCATCATCATTTGTCCTTTGAGTTCCTTGTGGAACATAGGGCCTCTGTCAAAGCTCGCCACTCTACACGGTCCCTTGCCAGTCGCTTCAATTCTTACCCAGCTCTTCCCAGTCCTTCCAGCCTCGTCCAACATGCTCCGTCTCCATATACGCTTGGGTCTTCCTCGTTGTCGTTTGCCCTGGGGGTTCCAATCTAAGGCCTGCCTAGCCCAGCTTTTATCTTTCCTGAGGGTGTGTCCAATCCATCTCCACTTTCTTTCCATGATTTGTTGTTCTACTGTTCTTTGTCCACACCTCTCCCACAGCTTGGAGTTTTCGACCTTATCGAACCATTTTATTTTCAGAATATTTCTGAGGCATCTGTTAACAAAGGTCTGGAGTCTATTTTTTGTTGCCTCTGTCGTCCGCCATGTTTCGGATCCATAGAGTAGGACCGTTTTAACATTTGTGTTAAAGATCCTTTCTTTTGTTTTGACAGAGATGTGTGTAGATCTCCAGACCTGTTTCAGATTGGCAAAAGCCTGTCGCGCCAAATTTATTCTTCGTTCGATGTCCTCATCTGTTCCCCCTGATACACTGACCACACTCCCAAGGTATACAAAGTTGTATACTTGCTCCAGGTTACGGTTTTCTATTTGTATGACTCCATCTTGTATGAAGTTTATTTTCAAAAAAATAGTTTTTTGAATGTTTATATTGAGTCCTACTCTTTTCCCAGTCTCGCTCAAGGCTGTGATTTTCTCTTGTATGTCTTGAAGTCTGTGGGACAGAATGGCCAAGTCATCCGCACATAATCCTATTCATATCATTTTTTAGACACTTATCATGCTTGTAAAACTCACCAGTTGCATTTTCGGGGTGGCGGGAGGGGTCTAAAGACGCTCCCCCAAATCCCCGCCCGAGTCATGTGGGCAGGACCTGGAGTCGGGGGGTCGCACACATAAACTTGTATTTTGGGGTAACGGGCAACAAAGTAAGAGAACCAAACGGAGCTGCGGTTACATCACAAATGCTTTGATGCCAACATCAAATGGCGCTTTTATACGTTCTCTTATGGGTTCTGAAATAAGGATTGTAATTAGCTTTAATTATCATTTGTTGATAACTTACGACAACTGGCGTTTGATGGCCTACAGATATTGCATTTCTTTGGCACTTGGAGAAGCACTGATGGTTTTTTAAAAAATCATTAAATAAATTGTAAGCGACCAAATATTACAGTGGAAGTTTTATTTAAAGTTACCCTTTTCATGTGACGTCACATTTCTTCAACCCCCCTCCCTCCCCCTCGTCACGCATCGTCACAAAAGTGTGACCCCCTCCCCCCCCTAGGCGCGTGACGTCATTTATGTACGGCCCCCTATGAAATTAAACTAATAAAATATTTTGAGAAGTTATATTGTATCAGTGATGAAATTCAACTGTAAAATTATGTGCATCTATGACATGATAAAACAGTTTGAGAAATTATACAGCGCGTGTGGTAGCACAGCCAGGGACTTGGCTCTATTCACTTAACATAACTTGAAATTTTTATTATAAAATATATACATACTTTATATACAAAACATTTAAATTTCAATTAAACCTAACAAATAAAAGCCCCATTTATCGGTCATAAAAAAAGTCAGATCTTCAGTCCGGAAAGTAAAGTTTAAATAGATTCTAGATTCTTTAATATCTAAAAAAAAATCATTAATAAAATAATGCAGTTGGGAATTTCAACAATCTTTGAGTGGGGAGGAGTAGGGGAGCCCTAGAAAATGTGAAAACCCCTGATCTTATCTTATCTGTTTACAGACGCTCCTTCTATACAGAAGATTATTGCGTCCTACGCTTATCTATGGTTTGTGTTTAGTCCTGCATTTTTATTAGAGATTTAAATGTTGATAAAGTGTTGGTTTTCCTGGATTCTTCAGGCAACCCATTCCACGCCCGAATTCCGGACGGGAAGAAGGAAAACTTGTATGTGTTTGTTCTTGCATACGGAATAAGAAAGGTGTTTTTATCCTTATGTCTATCTGAGGGTTGTATTAAGTTATCTTTGTGTTGTATTTCTAAATTAGAATTAATTGCTTTATGTATGATTACTACTTTGCTCTTGGTTCTTCTATCCTCTAGTGTTTCAAGGTTTAATGATTTAACTAATGGTGTTACTCTTGTCAGTTTCGAATATTCTCCAGTAATGAATCTGGCAGCTCTTTTTTGAATTTGTTCTAGTTTATCAATGTTTTCTTTGGTGGATGGGTCCCATACAGAAGATGCATATTCTAGTACAGGTCTCACCAAAGTGAGGTAGCATTTTAGTTTTATATCTCTATTACATTTGTTAAAGTTCCTTTTTATAAAGCCTAAGGTTTTGTTTGATTTTTTAATAACTTCATTGACATGGGGATTCCATGATAGTTTCTCATTTATTAAGACTCCTAAGTATTTTGCATCTTTAGTTTGGGTCAGTTCTTTTCCATGAATGTAATATTTTGAATTTATTTGTTTCTTTTTCTTTGTTACTCTTAACAGTTGACACTTTTCTGGGTGGAAAGACATACTCCAGTTAGTTTCCCATTTTATCAATTCATCTAAGTCTTTTTGTAAAATTTTGCTATCTTGTTCTGATTTAATTGTTCTATAGATTATACAATCATCAGCAAATAACCTAACTTTTGTACCTGTTGAGATGTTGTTGGGTAAATCATTTATATAAATTAAAAAGAGTAAGGGACCTAGCACAGTTCCTTGTGGAACTCCTGAGTTAACCTTTATTGGTGCAGATTTAGATCCATTAATTATTACAGTTTGCTCCCTGCCCAAAAGGAAGTCTTGGATCCAGTGATGTAAGGAACCTGAGATTCCAAAGTAGTTAAGTTTTTTAAGTAAACTAAGGTGGTGAACTTTGTCAAATGCTTTTGAGAAGTCTAGTAATATTGTATCTATTTGATCATTTTTGTCCAAGCCTTTTGATAGTTCATCTATTAAACCTATTAATTGTGTTTCACATGATCTGTTTTTTCTAAAGCCGTGTTGATGTGGGCATAGGGCATTATATTTGTCAAGGTGGTTAACTATTCTACTATATATTATGTGTTCTAGTAATTTACAGGTGATACTAGTAAGTGATACAGGCCTGTAATTACCAGGGTCTGATTTATCCCCTGATCTAAGGGAAATAGCCGAAAGTATGTTGGTTCAAATTAATCCTTTCCGCCGACTGCTCAGGGACATACGTCATCTCCTCGTGACACTAATTCCACTTACATCAAACCGCGTGGTCGTCACGTGAAAGGTCAACAGGTCAAACAAAGTTGATCAATGGAAAACTTTTGGCGTCGCCTGGCCCTTGAATGTCAGACGACCGGAGAGTCGCACCCATAATAGCTCCATAATAATAGTTGTCACAAGTCTCCCAATAGGGGCTCAAAATATTTTCGGTTGAACTCGGAGAGACCGAGGAAGTCATTAGTAGCCTCAATAAATTACGAGGAAGCTCTTGAAATTTCTACAATTTCATAAGGCGGAATGCAGTGTTGTTTTTTATTATTATTTTTTTTTAATGAACGCGAAGGGCCAGGTAATACATTATTTTTAATAGCAAGTTATTCGGGGAGCAAGAAGGGATTTTATTTTCTGTTTACATCGTTAAAATTGAGAAGTTATAAAATGATGAAACCAATGTTAAATTGTTGATAAGTCGCATCCGAGTTTGAAAGACTGTACGCAAAACTTGAAATATTTTAATTTAAAAAAAAATGAATATAAACAAGAGCCACATTTTTAACGTCTCTTACTCTTATATTCAGTATCATAATTATAAAAAATTTCAAAACTTATTTCGTGCAAACGGACTAAGTCTAAAAAAAACATTTTTAGCTAAGGTCTTTGACACAGCGGCTAGTAATAAAAATAATAAAAAAATCAGAGGTTTTTCAATTGTTGTTCACGGGGCAAATAAAACAAAAAGATCTTACCGTTAATATCTTTTGTAATTTCTTCACAAACATTCAACATTTTGATCATAAAATTGTCCAAAGCGTAATTTACATGACGAAGAAATCGGACAGTAGAAACAAAACAGTGAAAGCCCTCTTTAATTAGATAATTTATTTTTTATTTTTTAAAAAATTGTTAATCTCCGGAACTAAACAACATTTCTCTCCAACACCGACTCCCTTTCATTACGACAGTATTTTATCATTCATCCTTTTTTGCAGTTACACTTTCAAATTTTGAACCAGAAACAGAAATTGCATTAGATGTACATATTTTACTATCTAACTTTGACCTTTTTTGTTGCTGTTGTTGAGAACCGTTGCGAAATTAAATATCTTCTAGGTATTGACCCGCATTGCATCACTTTTAAAAAAAAATGACAGCCCCACACACCGGAAGTATGCCAAATGTTTAACCCCACAAGGTGAAGGTCTCAGCCAAACACTAATACGGCGCATGTTGCATGATGAAACCAGAGCCGAGACCACGGAGGGAAAAATGCTTGACATCTGTGATCTTTAAGTAGGTCATGAGACTTTTGGAAATTTAGCAGACCGGAACGATAAGCCATTATTCTGACAACTCTACCATGTCCTCAATAATGTTAACTAAGCGCAACTGTTGGACCATGTAGAGTTGCACTAATGTTTGGGGCAGGAGAGGTTGGGGAACATAGTCTGCAGTAGACTGAAGTTAGTTGACGGAGTCAACGAATGGACGGTAAAAAAAAAGACTGTTTTAAGTTAAGAAGCAAATACATTTACTTACTGGACGTCCGTTGGTATGTCAGACAAATTTAAGGACGTTTCAACCCGCCCCCCCCCCATGTAAAACACTGTCTAAATTTCAAGGTCTATGCTAATTATGTCTTTAATAGTTGAACCCAACCCCGGTGACAAAAATGGAAATTAAAAAATTATTATTGAAAAGTCATTGAAAACATAACCCGGTTTAAGTGAGATCTGATAATCTGATCCTTTAAAATTATTTTCGTTAAATTGATACTCCATTACAATTGATTAAATTGGTGTTTTGCAACGACCTTTAGTTGCTTGAAAAGGAAATTGGCACTACATTCAAATTTGTCATTAGGGGCCGTCCATAGAGTACGTCACGCCATTTTTGACCCCCTCCCCCCTGTCACAAATCTCGGGGACCTTATAAAGTACGTCACACTTTCGATTTTTTAAAAATTAACACTTAATTAAAATATTTAATTTAATACTTAAAATACATTTCACTGTTAAACTGTATTACAATATAAAATTTCCACTTTAAAGTAGGTACGTACCGGAATTAAAAAAATTGAAATCCGGCCGCAGCCGAATTTGGCCGCATTTATGAAATGAAATCCGGCTTGAATCGGAGTCAGAATTGTTAAAATGGCCGGATTTCGGATTCTCCGGAGCCTGAGCTCTGTGTTGTCCTGGATGTTTCTTCAACATTGTTTGTGAGGCAAAATATAAGTGACATACTTTGCAAATTCGATCAAGTAAGCTGGTCTGCAAAGATGGATAATAAAGATCATATGATTGTACTTTGAAAACTCCTGTTGATCTCGGCATAATGTCATCAAATTTGAGAGTTTGTGCCACAAACAAGGAAGGACATTTATGAGAATCTGCATCTGCTCTTTCCTGAAGCTTTGAGTCCATTGGTTTTTTGGTTGATTGTGATTAGAGAAGGAAAGAATCTCGAAGGTAAAACGTTGAAATATGAGCTTCGTACTTTGTCGCAACATTTATGTCTTGATATTTCACCAGTTGAGGGAAATATGGGCTGGTGCGAACATGATTGTCAAACAATTCCTGATCCTTATATTATTCCTGCTGCATCCAATTCAGATTTATGAACACATTCAGGAGATACACATTTAAATGCTATTTTGACATAAAACTAATTCTAATGTTTCACAAAATTTTTGAAAATTATTTTTAAAGCTATTAAAATTCTACTAAAAATCTACTAAAAATATTTTTAAAAATAAATGTGTGACATCACACATGGCCGGACCCCCTCCCCCTGTCACACTTTCTTACACCCCCCCCTTGGAGCGTGACGTACTTTATATACGCCCCCTTAGGCCTTAGGATAAAAGTTGATACTTAAATGGTTGAAAAAGAAAATCCTTAAAAACAGACAACTGAACTGCTTATCGAGAATTCAAAAGTTGAACAATAATTTAAAATTCTTAAAATTCAGGATGCCAAGAAATTGTGTGCATGAAGGACTCTTTACATTGTTCTAAAAAATTAAATTTAAAAATTTAAAAATAAATTCTAACATTCTACTAAAGCCAACCCAATCAAGAATCAGCAGATCAAAATTTGTTGTATTTGCGGATGTATTTAATTTAAAACATACTATAAAAATCAAAAGGACGAGGTTACAATAGTTACATATAGTATAGCCTACATAATATATGAACAAACCATACGGACAATGAGACGCCTAGATGTGAACAAAATCTTACAGATATCAAACAACATTTTGGGGGAAAATCCCATTGAAACTCTGAGAAATATGTAAAAAATGTTTTGTTTCCCCCCCCCCTCTTCAAATTGTCTTTTTTAGTACGTCGCAAGTTACAAATAGAAATCTGCACACGTGATCCACTCTCAGATATCCTTGATGGCTAATCGGAAAATCCCTTTCAAAAAAACATCTGTCCCCGAGTTAAAGGAAAAGTCGCACTTTAACCCACGCGATCATTACGTCATTTCTTCGTCTGCACTTTTATACCGGAGGTTGGAAAAGGAGTGTGTGTGGCGCGAACACAAACATTTGTGACATCTTTGTTTACCTGCCAATCTCAGAATTTTAAAGGCGACTTGGCGGTAAATTAAAAAAAAATACCTGGCGCTGATAAGCTGGGGGGGGAGGGGGAGGGATAAAACTTTGGTAATTCTCTGTTTATCCAGCATGCTGATAGCAATGATAGCCATCAAACTGAAACAACAATAGTGACAATAGCCTATTTCCTGTCCAAAAATGTGATAAACGTGCGAATGAGATGCTTGCCAGTGCGGATTGATATTAAGACTAAGGCACAACTATATTTGGGTGGGGCTTAATAAAGAGCTGAACATGGCACACAGGGTAACTCAATAGACAATAGGGCACACAGGGTAACTCAATAGGCAATAGGGCACACGGCACACATGGTAACTCAATAGGCAATAGGACACACAGGGTAACTCAATAGGCAATAGGGCACACGGCACACAGGGTAACTCAATAGGCAATAGGGCACACAGGGTAACTCAATAGGGCACACAGGGTAACTCAATAGGCAATAGGGCACACACACGTCTTGAGTAGGGCACACACACGTTATGAATAGGGTACACATAAGTATTTATAGGGCACATTTGCGATTTAACTAAACCATATGCGCATTTAATTGTTGAATAAACACACATTATTAGAGGTCAGTAGTTACAGGGCACCATGAGAAGGGATTCAAATAGGGCACCCAGCCCAGAAGAGATGATTAGGGCGCACGATACAAGGCCAATGTTATGTCTTTTTCATGATATTATATTGATTATGTTGAATACAATGATTTCTCCTCTTGCTGGGGAATTTTAAGAGGTCATGTTAAATAGGTCAACTGGACACACTTGAGAGGTCAACAGGGCAGTGTGAGACGTTTAAAAGAAAAGAAGTGGGGTGGGGGTGGGGTGGGGGAAGGATTGGGGACAAAAACATGTTTAGGCGTACGCGCCATGTCGGACAGTTTCGTCACACTGAGTACGGTAAAACTTCTGTTAAACCCTGGGGCTGGGAGACAGTTTCATCACACTGAGTACGGTAAAACTTCTGTTAAACCCTGGGGCTGGGAGACAGTTTCATCACACTGAGTACGGTAAAACTTCTGTTAAACCCGCGGGTCGTGGGGAATAATTTTAGACAGACCATATATTATATCTAAACACGAGGCGGTGTCACCGAATTTGTGTTCTCCTTAAAATAGTCATATACCTGATAAACTATGAAGCGTTAATTGACAGTCCTTTGATGTTGGCTGACGTTGGTTTGCTCACTCACGCTCTAACCTATGCCGATGAGATGCTCGGTGTCTTGTTATTTTATCCTATCTTATATGTTTACAGACGCTCCTTCTATACAGAAGATTATTGCGTCCTAAGCGTATTTTATAATATTATTACATAACATAATAATAATAGTGGAAGGTCTATGTGTTTTGGACATAACAATTGTTTTCTCATTGCATGGTTCAAGAAATCTGTTTCCATTCGTTCCTCGTTTGGGGATACGGTGGTCGAGTGGTAGCGCGCTCGACTGGCGTACCGATGGTCATGGGTTTTCCCGACGTCCCCGATCCCCCAGATTCGAGTGGGTACCTAACGCATAGTTAGGGAAAATAAAAGGCGGCTGGGTAATGCGTGGAACCCTTATAGCCGTGGCATGTGAACGCTGCACCACTTGCCAAAATCAACTTTGCAGATGGTCTTGGCTGACCAAAGGCTATGGAAGCACATCCAGAAAAAACAGCAGGCTGAAGTCGGAGACCACGGGCCAATAGGCGCAAAACTCGTCGGCATGCAATACTCAAATTGGAACGAAGAAGAAGAAGAAGAGTTCCTCAACCCACCGTCATCCTTCAAACTCTAAATTTATATTATCTTATCTTATCTTATCTTAGCTGTTGCAGGGGGGGAGGGATAAAACTTTGGTAATTCTCTGTTTATCCAGCATGCTGATAGCCATCAAACTGAAACAACAGACGATCCTTCTATACAGAAGATTATTGCGTCCTACGCTTATCCATGGTTTATGTCTAGTCTTGCATTTGTATTTTGATTTTGAAATATTGATAAAGTGTTGGTTTTCCTGGTTTCATTAGGCAGTCCATTGCACTTCCGAATTCCGGACGGGAAGAAAGAGAATTTGTTTGTGTTTGTTCTTGCATACGGGACAAGAAAAGAGTTTTTTTTAAATCCCTAATGTCTATCCGAGGGTTGAATTATCTCTGTGCTGTATTTCCAAGTCAGAATTAATTGCCTCAAATTGTATGAATTATGTCCAGTCTTTGCACATCGAATATCGATGCCAACAACTTGTTATTCCAGCGAAGCCTCGCCCTGACATGTTGATCAACAGTTAATCAAGTTCAAATTCATCTATTTGTGAAAGTGGTGGCTATATGTCAATGGTGATCTCAACGGTGTCTTTCGTTTTCATGTTTATTTCATTTCTTAAATTTCATTTCGTCATGTAGAAAAAGAATTACTGACATTATAATTCTGGTTATTCGCAAACTTTTACTTGAGCAGAAAAAAGAAACGAAATCATTAAAATATAAAACATGTCAACAATGAAACCACACAACAAAAGGGATGATGAAATCTTCGCCAGCGAAGTTTTGAGATATTTACAGTATTCACCAGCAACCTTTCAAAAGGAGGGGGGGGGGAATCCCATTCAGTCAGTACACATACCTAAGGAAGGACAATGTGACCAATCCGATTGCAGCCTCACTTGCGTATAAAGGCCGCGCGCGAGCTGTGCGTTGTTTATTTACATTCGCTACGAAGCGGTCGTACAACTTTGACGGGACACACGAGTGATTTTAAAGTAGTCATTGACACAGGCCGAGGAGACGACAAGTTCTTTCTCATTTCACATCAACATTAAACTGACTTGTTAAACAAGCACATCATGTCGTCTGCCGTGAAACGTGGGCTGTGTTGGGCTCTAGCTGCTTTACAGGTAGGACAATGTTGTTACTATCATTATGTCTATATTATGATGCAGGGCCGGTCTTAGGGCACTGCAACCTATGCCAATGCACTATGCGGCTGAGGCTGAATTGCGCCCCACGCTTTCAAAGGCCCCGCCTATCTTAATTTTCACTTATTATCCTTATTAATTCCTTATCCGTACCCAAACTGGGCCCCGCGCAATCCGTTTCGCATACTAAGCCGCATAGGGCCCCGCAGTTGCTAAGACGGGCCCTGAATATGAAAAAATGATGACTGTGCCTGAGTCTATGTCCATGATGACTGTGCCTGTGAATCTATGTCTATGTTGTTTAAACTAGAATATCCTAAACAAACTTAATAATTATTTGAGAAAGTAGGCTAATTATTACAATTATTTAACATATTGAATTTTCAAAATACACATCATTGTAGTCTTATATACTACATTACAGAAGATTATTGCGTCTGCCTACGCTTATATCCATGGTTTATAAGCGTAGGCGGGCGTAATAATACATACTTTTTATTGAATTTATTGAATTTTGATAGAATGTTGGTTTTCCTGGTTTGTTCAGGATTTTATCTTAGTACACAGCTATTATGTCTTCAGTGTATCTCTTAATGAAAAAAACAACATGAATTGAACTGAAAATAAAAATGATAAGTTTACGGCAGTTATCGGTTGGTCGAAAGGGGTTACAATCGTAAACAGTTTCAATAGACATTCCTTTGTCTTAAATCTGTTTAATTGATTAATTTATAATCTCCGTCTTGCTATCACCATTTTGTGTGTGTTCCCGCGCCCCTCTGAAGTCTGTCATCCAATTGAAGCAGCCCCATCGGACATATTTATATTTAAATTTCTTTCTAAGGAGCAGAAGTCACTGCCCGTTTGCTGACGGTTTCGAATTGTAAGAATGAAATAAATAAATTTTAGTAATTTAAATTATACAATATTTTAAAAAGAAATCACTGACCCATGTCAACAACTGTCGTAATCGCTCCACTGCATGATCACGTAATTGAAAGACGGCCCCGTATATATTATAATAAATATATATTTGTATGTATGTATATATATATATATATAGCCTATATGTATAAATATATATATAGATGTATAAATATATATATATATATATATCAATACATATGTATAAATATATATGTATAAATATATATGTATAAATATATATGTATAAATATATATGTATAATATATATGTATAAATATATATGTATAAATATATATGTATAAATATATATGTATATACATATATGTATATATATATGTATGTATATTGTAAAGCTCCTTCGTCGTACTACTGACTCTTCATCTCTCGTACTTAACACAAAGGCAGCTTTAATGCTAACAGTTCTCTTTATTATGGTATAATTTCTGGTTATTACAATTGCCCTCGCTCTCTCTCTGCGACTCTCTCTCACTGCCTGTCGTTTCCTCTGTGGTGGGTTACTTTCTGTCCTGGTCTCTACATGTCCCTAACCTGCTCTCTTTACCCCGGGGTGGGTTGTTCTCCCTTTTAAACACTCTAAACTCTCGCCTTATATCCCTCGGTTTCCCTCGAGGTGTCAAAGTTTAATCTATTAACCTTCGACCCTTAATTTCCCCCCACGAATTCTTTCCGGTTTTATCCGTGACTTTCTTTACAAGTCACAATGATAAATAACTGTTGTCTTCCTTACAACCAACGCCCCTTAATAGCTGATCCAATCAACCAGACGTGAGGTGTTAGGTGTATTCCTCACGTTCCGTGGTCCATTCAGAGTTCATTGATACATCGGCGTGGTCGCCGGGCGTGAGCGCATAGGCGTTTTCCCACGTCCTACGTCCGACTCAGAATTCATTGAAACGATTTATGCGCATTTGACCACCCAACATCCCGTACCTGAGAAAGAGAGAGAGGCCGGAATACTTTCCGGTAATTGTCTGAGCGCATCATTACATTTCAGGTACGTCGCCTACCTACCGTCCGCTCCCCCTCTCAAATATTTAACCGAAGGTTCTCAATTATTTCAACCCAGGTCCTCCACAATACACCCTGTTTACAAAACAATGTCGTCCCGACATTTCGTAACATCTCCGCGTTATGTTTAATTGTCTTCAAATGGCTTTGAGTGACTAAGACCCTCAGCACTATTCAAATACGAATTAACAATGACGCTAAATTGTGTGTACCGCAGCAACTGAACTCCCATATACCCAACCATTATTATCCTACACCTGCACTTCTATGTCAACCTCTACACGTCTGTCAAATCTAGTGTGTAATCAGTGTAATCAGTTTGTCAATTTGTGTCAGATACCTGGCAGTTCAACTCTCATTCACAACTACCATTAATTAAAACAAGGTACATTGAACAGTAAGTAGTTAGCATTACAGTAACCATAGTTAGGAAAATATGAAAAGAGGAAAAAAAATCAATGTGTAATGTCATTATAGTATAAAAACAATTGAGTATGAACTAATATATGGTAAGGAATTGATTAAGCATATCATCTTCAGTCTAAACATAGTAAGAAATCATAGTCATCTTCCGTTAAAATAAATTTATGCATCATAACCATAATTCCAAAATAGTTTCAAGGAGCAATGCTACCAAAAACACAAGTAGGTCAATGTAAGAACCTAATTCATCAGATTGTAAGCATGTTACAAGCTACATAACCTGCTCATAACACATTAAAAAATTCACACACACGAGTAAGTGAATCACACACAAAAAAAAATGTTTCTATAACACGTGTACACCCGTACGTCATCAGTAGTTGAAAACATCCACCTGCTCATAATACGTTTTATAAATTGACATACACAACAAATGAACCACATTATAACAATGTTTGTACGCCCTTAATTCATCATAATAAAATTTAAAAAATCGACATGCAAAACAAAAAAATTGAACCACAGCATGTTTAAACACCAGCATGTTACATACTACAAAAGAAGAATTACATTACGAAAATCTTTATAAACAGAAAAACAACCAATCAAATTCAGTTTAACTTAAGCAGCCATAGCCCCGCTGAATGCCTGCCCAGGCCCATGTAGACTTCTGGTAGACAAGGAGTCTCAATAAATGTTATCGTATAAGTGTGCGTTACAAAGTCGGACAGCAGGACCTTGTTCCCCAAATGAATTGAGCGGTTCTCTGCTGATGAAATGCCGTCACCATTCTTTCGCTTCTTTTGGATTGTCCCTCTTTTGTATTTGACAGCTGGACGATTCGGCGGCGCAGGCGAGTTGCCCAACGTATTGTCCACTTTTCTTATCTTTGTCTGCGGTGACAGACAGAGTACTAGGGTGTTCTGCCCCGAAGTGACCGTGTCATTTGGCCTTTACTGTAGCCTGGTCGTTTGTTCCATGTCGCCGGATTTTCTCCCACGTGGGGAAAAATTAGGGAATGGCCCCCTGTTCCTCTCATTAAAAGAATCACCACAAGTTTTCTAAATTTACGTTACTCACCCAAACAATTTGAGGAGTTGGCCCGAATTGGGTCTGTAGATTCTCAAGTGGCCGCTGCTGAAATGTTGGCCACTGTGGTGAAATTTCACCTACCTGTCCTCCGAATTCACAGTCACTGCTGTACCACTAGACACACTAACTAATAATCCACAGAATTAGAATGAACACACCGCTGTTTAGCTGTATGTGTGGGTGATTTTTCTTCCCAATTCTCCAACAAAACAGTTACGAGCAAGGTGCCCAATCCCGTCACAATGGAAACACTGTCTTTTCTCAATCGTCTGATCACTCAAGCAAGACGTTTGATCATGACCCGCACTTGTATGGCTTCCCTTGTGACCCCAGTCGTCTCCACATGGCTTTTAGCGAAGCCAGTGGGACATGAAGTTGACATATCAGGCGAAAATGGCAAGTGGTGTTACGGCACGTTGAGTTACCATTGTTGCAGTTGGTAACTGGACATTGGTTGTGGTTATTGGAATCTCACCCTCCCGTCTCGATTCTTCAACTCTCGGAGGCTCTTCTTCTATCTCCTCCCGGCTCTCTTCTGCTATCTCCTCCCGGCTCTCTCTGCTATCGCCTCCTGGCTCTCTACTGCTATCTCCTCCCGGCTCTCTTCTGCTATCGCCTCCTGGCTCTCTACTGCTATCTCCTCCCCGGCTCACTTCTGCTATCTCCTCCTGGCTCTCTTCAGGTATCTCCTCCCGACTCTCTTCTGCGATCTCCTCCCGGCTCTCTTCTGCTATCTTCTCACGGCTCGATTCTTCAACTCTCGGAGTCGCTGGCTTGTTCTCCTCTCTTGTCATGTGGGCCGGAAAGTTAGAGTCATTAACACCTCGACGCCATGGCACCTTGTAGTGTCTCGTAATTGTCTCTTGCCTCTTCATTTAAGCAACAACAGCGCATACTCTGCCGCCTCATCCTCTAATGCAATTATTAGGTAATGAGTTTGTTCTTCTTCACTCCACTGCAACTCTTTGGGCCACCGATTCGAACTCAAAAAATATACATTTGCCACGGCGATGATCCATCATAGGCGATAAGTTTGTCAAAAACATCTTCCAGCAGCGCCATCATTGTTCTTATATGCCGAATCGTTTACCACAAAAAAATTGCCTTCTATCCGGAACGTGAACAATTATAATCCTTCAATTATCCTCGAGACGTTGTAAGTAAGGCTACTTCCTCTTCGGAGGCGTGTAAGGTCAAATCCACCGCTATGCCACCATTGTAAAGCTCCTTCGTCGTACTACTGACTCTTCATCTCTCGTACTTAACACAAAGGCAGCTTTAATGCTAACAGTTCTCTTTATTATGGTATAATTTCTGGTTATTACAATTGCCCTCGCTCTCTCTCTGCGACTCTCTCTCACTGCCTGTCGTTTCCTCTGTGGTGGGTTACTTTCTGTCCTGGTCTCTACATGTCCCTAACCTGCTCTCTTACCCCGGGGTGGGTTGTTCTCCCTTTTAAACACTCTAAACTCTCGCCTTATATCCTCGGTTTCCCTCGAGGTGTCAAAGTTTAATCTATTAACCTTCGACCCTTAATTTCCCCCACGAATTCTTTCCCGGTTTTATCCGTGACTTTCTTTACAAGTCACAATGATAAATAACTGTTGTCTTCCTTACAACCAACGCCCCTTAATAGCTGATCCAATCAACCAGACGTGAGGTGTTAGGTGTATTCACTCACGTTCCGTGGTCCATTCAGAGTTCATTGATACATCGGCGTGGTCGCCGGGCGTGAGCGCATAGGCGTTTTCCCACGTCCTACGTCCGACTCAGAATTCATTGAAACGATTTATGCGCATTTGACCACCCAACATCCCGTACCTGAAGAAAGAGAGAGGCCGAATACTATTTCCGGTAATTGTCTGAGCGCATCATTACATTTCAGGTACGTCGCCTACCTACCGTCCGCTCCCCTCTCAAATATTTAACCGAAGGTTCTCAATTATTTCAACCCAGGTCCTCCACAATA
>CALYLW010001827.1:88837-147982 GCA_944989445.1 Ampullaceana balthica
TAGTGATGCCAGTGATGCTGATTGTTTTCGGCCAAAGCTACGGGCAGGGTTAGTTCAGTAGAGAATTATTCAATTAATAAAATTAATTCAGTGTTAACAATTTTTTTTATTGTAAAAATTAAATTAATATTTAAAACAGTTGTTAGTTGTTAGGCTTACGCCAAGGCCATGAGTTTATGACTTATGCCATCCATGGCCATGAGTTTAATTTGATTCAAATTCATTCAATTCATGAATAAATATTGCCTAAGTCTAAGTACCCTAAATACCCTTAGGGCCTAAGCCTAAATTTTAATATTAATTATTAAACTTACTTAAGGCTTAAGGGTAGGCGCATGAAATGATGTATTAGTATTGTATGCAATGCCAATGCTACTACTACTACTATATTACATTATTACTATACTATAACTATAATTATAAAATAAAATATTAAAATATATAATATAATAATATAACTTATTTATACTATAAATTTAAAGACATGGCATTATGGCTATGGCCTATGCCTATGCCTATGGCATTAATATTATAAATTATAATTATATCATTATAGTTGTAAGTATACTATAAACTAATAATAATTATCTATTATTAGTATAAGTAAGCCGGCTTAATAAGCTATTTTAGTTATAACATAGTATAGTATACAGTATAGTGAATATGAAATGAATCAACAGAATAGGAATCGGCCAATGCCAATAGTAATAGTAATAGGCTAGGCTAGGTTAGCGGATGTATACAAAAGTATAGATACACATATTTGTAAACACATATTATCGTTGAGATCCTTTCATTATTGAGACTTTCATTTACATTAGTAGGCATTTGGTGGGTCAAGTAAAAATCAAGATGTAAAACAAAAATTAAAAAATGTCCGAGCCTGCCAGGATTCGAACCTGGAATCTTCTGATCCGTAGTCAGACGCGTTATCCGTTGCGCCACAGGCCCATGGAAGCCGTGGCGAAAATATATAGGACTATGCCAAAAACCCCCCACTTTTTTTTATTTTAACTGACAATGCCATACAGGTACAATTTTCAATTAAATTCAAGTTCAGTATAAAATAAGGGTCGAAAAAAGCCTTAGAAATTATCTTATCTTATCTGTTTACAGACGCTCCTTCTATACAGAAGATTATTGCGTCCTACGCTTATCTATGATCTATGGTTTGTGTAAGTTTAGTCCTGCATTTTTATTAGAGATTTAAATGTTGATAAAGTGTTGGTTTTCCTGGATTCTTCAGGCAACCCATTCCACGCCCGAATTCCGGACAGGAAGAAGGAAAACTTGTATGTGACACTATGTGTTTGTTCTTGCATACGGTATAGGTGTTTTTTATCCTTATGTCTATCTGAGGGTTGTATTAAGTTATCTTTGTGATTTGTGTTGTATTTCTAAATTAGAATTAATTGCTTTATGTATGATTAGTACTTTGCTCTTGGTTCTTCTATCCTCTAGTGTTTCAAGCAGTGGCGTAGCTAGAACTTTTGCCACCCGGGGCGGCCTCCAATTTGCTGCCCTTTTTAGGGGTCGTCCATAAATGACGTCACGCACCGGGGGGGGGAGTCATACATTTGTGACTAAGGGGGGATGTTTAAGAAATCTGATGTCACGTCAAAACGCGAAACTTTAAATAAAATTTCTTCTTAAATATCTGATTACTGACACTTTTAAAAAAAACATACTTAAATGACAAAAATTTGATGTAAAACATGCTCATTTTCAAATGGAAAATACGACTTTTATTGTGTGTGTGTGGTGTCAAAGCTTTGGGACGTCATATTGAAGAAAAGGTCTAAGTTTTTGTGACGACGTTTGACGAGGTGGGAGGAGTGAAAAATCAGCCAAAATCGCCAAACTGCCACTTAGTCGATTATATGATGGTTTTGTAATTGAATCGAAGTAAAGGTGGAGAACAAGTTTACCATTGCAGGCCATATTTATGTAAGCAGTAATAAAAGAGGCCGCTTAAGATGATATATCTATAAATACACATTTATAAAAATACAAGATACTTTTTTAAAGGCCACAAGAAAGTTACTGAGGTCGCAGCCCCCCCCCCTTGAGACAAAACACAGTCCAAATTTACACCCAAAAAAATTAACAAACAAAGAAATTGTATACATTTGTATGTAACATATGTATACATTTACTTTCCTAACTTTCATAATAGAAAAATCGTGTATTATGCTATCAAAATTTAAATTATTTGTAATATCGTGTTCTATGGAGAATATTGCATGATTTTGTTGTCTTAAATCGCTCATTGTTGAACGAAGATAATTTTTTATCAACTTCATTTAGTAGAAGCTCCTCTTACAACTAGCGAAACTGATAGCAATTGTAGAAAAATTCTTAGCAAAATTACAATGTTGGGTACAAAATTTTACAATCTATATTGTTGAATAAATTTTAATAGATCAGGTGGACCTTTTCCCCCGTTTTTCTAAACATAATGCCTCTTCTTGTAGTGTGGGTACAGCCATAAAACCCTGGCTCCTTTTTCTTTCAACATTGAACTGTTCTTTATCAATGTCAATAAATTAATCTATTTGATGTTCAAATGCTTCATTTAGTAGGTTACATTGTATCATATACCAATATTTTCTTGCAAGGACATGCGTTCAAGCGCTCTTTTATAATTCCATCCATGGATAAAAACATTTCTCGTTCTACTTGTAATTCTTGTTCTAAAGATAGAACCACGTCTTCTTAATTTCCCCCACTCATATTTTTTTTATTTTTCTAACTCCGCTCAGTTAATATCTCCAACTCTTCACAAATTTTTTTTGTTTGGCCGATACAATAGTTTTTTTTTAATTAGCACATCTCTTTGTTCCATGTGATGGGTTTACATTATTTTTTTTTAAAATGACGGGTTCCCATTAATTGAGATAACATAGAAAAGAAAAAGATTGCATTGAATTGAGTAAAATTCCAGCATCTGATCTCGTTTTACTAGTTACTTCTTCAGATTTCCATTTTTCCAAGACGCTTGAAATTTTAAAGTAGGTCTTTTTCGAAATAATTTATGCCTATTGTGGTGTTTATAAAAGGAGAAATTTGAATATTTTCATATTCTTGTCATAAATCTTAATACTTTTCCATAAAATAGACGACATCAAATTATTTACACATTACTTTAATTGGATAGGCTTAACATGTTTAATGAATAACGTATTTTAATGAAAAACAAAAAAAATATTTGTGCTACTTTAATGCAATAAAAATAAAATAAATTTAATTTTTAATAACTTACATTACAATAATTTTCTGAAAACTGAGACGGTAAAATAAATTACTACTTGCAAGTTAAACACGATATTTGAAACACCGTGCCTTGTTCGCGCATCATTCTGCGAATGTCGAAATTCCACGCAAAAATTGTCGTTGCGATATTGATAGCACATATTATTCGGCCTAGCGGTGAAGTGTTTTTTGTGTAGTTTTCTTATAAAAGCGTCATCTGTGACGTATACCGCTTAATTTTACATACAAATCGATACCTTTTTTTGATCGATTAAAAGTTTTGAACTATGTAATCAAACAAATATTGTGTGAATCCGTTAGTTAAGACTCGAAAATAGGAATATGTTTGTTTCACCTTGGTTTTCCCCCTTCAAAAGAAAAAGGGCGGTTGTTAGAAATGGGTGTACTTTTCTTAAAAGCCCACAAATGACGCCCCTAAATGTGTGCCGCCCGGGGCGGACCGCCCCCACCGCCCCTCCATAGCTACGCCACTGGTTTCAAGGTTTAATGATTTAACTAATGGTGTTATTCTTGTCAATTTTGAATATTCTCCAGTAATGAATCTGGCAGCTCTTTTTTGAATTTGTTCTAGTTTATCAATGCTTTCTTTGGTGGATGGGTCCCATACAGAAGATGCATATTCTAGTACAGATCTCACCAAAGTGAGGTAGCTTTTTAGTTTTATATCTCTCTACATTTTTTAAAGTTTCTTTTTGTAAAGCATAAGGTTTTGTTTGATTTTTAATAACTTCATTGACATGGGGATTCCATGATAGTTTCTCAATTTATTAAGACTCCTAAGTATTTTGCAACTTTAGTTTGGGTCAGTTCTTTTCCATAAATGTAATATTTTGAATTTATTTGTTTCTTTTTCTTTGTTACTCTTAACAGTTGACACTTTTCTGGGTTAGAACAAGATAGCAAAATTTTACAAAAAATCCTAGATGAATTGATAAAATGGGAAACTAACTGGAGTATGAGTTAGTTTCCCATTTTATCAATTCATCTAAGTATTTTTGTAAAATTTTGCTATCTTGTTCTGATTTAATTGTTCTATAGATTATACAATCATCAGCAAAAAACCTAACTTTTGTTCCTGTTGAGATGTTGTTGGGTAAATCATTTATATATATTAAAAAAAGTAAGGGACCTAGCACAGTTCCTTGTGGAACTCGTGAGTTAACCTTTATTGGTGCAGATTTAGTTCCATTAATTATTAGTTTGCTCCCTGTCCAAAAGGAAGTCTTTGATCCAGTGATGTAAAGGGCCTGAGATTCCAAAGTAGTTAAGTTTTTAAAGAAAAATAAGGTGGTGAACTTTGTCAAATGCTTTTGAGAAGCCAGTAATATTGGGTCTATTTGATCATTGTTGTCTAAGTCTTTTGATAGTTTATCTATTAAACCTATTAATTGTGTTTCACATGATCTGTTTTTTCTAAAGCTGTGTTGATGTAGGCATTGAGCATTATATTTGTCTAGGTGGCTAAGTATTTTACTATATATTATGTGTTCTATGATATGACCACCACTTTGAGAAGCACTGTTTTAATCATGACCACCACTTTGAGAAGCACTGTTTTAATCATGACCACCACTTTGAGAAGCACTGTTTTAATCATGACCACCACTTTGAGAAGCACTGTTTTAATCATGACCACCACTTTGAGAAGCACTGTTTTAATCATGACCACCACTTTGAGAAGCACTGTTTTAATCATGACCACCACTTTGAGAAGCACTGTTTTAATCAACATCAGTTCAGCTGCCTAACTCTAATTATATTTTATTTACACTATTTTAAGTTATTTATTTATTAGGCAAATATATATAAAGATTCATTATTCTAATTTAATTTATAAATGAAGAAAAGAAATACAGTATTTAATGGGTTTTTTTAAATAATAAAAAAGTTCGACCTTATCTTATCTTATCTTATCTGTTTCAGACGCTCCTTCTATACAGAAGATTATTGCGTCCTACGCTTATCTATGGTTTATTTTATCTTATCTGTTTACAGACGCTCCTTCTATACAGAAGATTATTGCGTCCTACGCTTATCTATGGTTTGTGTTTAGTCCTGCATTCGTATTAGAGTTTTAAATGTTGCTAAAGTGTTGGCTTTCCTGGTTTCTTCAGGCAACCCATTCCACGCCCGAATTCCGGACGGGAAGAACGAAAATTTGTATGTGTTTGTTCTTGCATACGGAATAAGAAAGGTGTTTTTATCCTGAGGGTTGTATTAAGTTATCTTTGTGTTGTATTTCTAAGTTAGAATTAATTGCTTTATGTATGATTACTACTTTGCTCTTGGTTCTTCTATCCTCTAGTGTTTCAAGGTTTAATGATTTAACTAATGGTGTTATTCTTGTCAGTTTTGAATATTCTGCAGTAATGAATCTGGCAGCTCTTTTTTGGATTTGTTCTATTTTATCAATGGTGGATGGGTCCCATACAGAAGATTCTAGTACAGGTCTCACCAAAGTGAGATAGCATTTTAGTTTTATATCTTTATTACATTTGTAAAGGTTTCTTTTTGTAAAGCCTAAGGTTTTGTTTGATTTTTTAATAACTTCATTGACATAGGGATTCCATGATAGTTTCTCATTTATTAAGACTCCTAAGTATTTTGGATCTTTAGTTTGGGTCAGTTCCTTTCTATGAATGAAATATTTTGAATTTATTTGTTTCTTTTTCTTTGTTACTCTTAACAGTTGACACTTTTCTCGGTCGGTGGAAACTCATACTCCAGTTAGTTTCCCATTTTATCAATTCATCTAGGATTTTTTGTAAAATTTTGCTATCTTGTTCTGATTTGGTGAGACCTGCACTAGAATATGCATCTTCTGTATGGGACCCATCCACCAAAGAAAACATTGATAAACTAGAACAAATTCAAAAAAGAGCTGCCAGATTCATTACTGGAGAATATTCGAAACTGACAAGAGTAACACCATTAGTTAAATCATTAAACCTTGAAACACTAGAGGATAGAAGAACCAAGAGCAAAGTAGTAATCATACATAAAGCAATTAATTCTAATTTAGAAATACAACACAAAGATAACTTAATACAACCCTCAGATAGACATAAGGATAAAAACACCTTTCTTATTCCGTATGCAAGAACAAACACATACAAGTTTTCCTTCTTCCCGTCCGGAATTCGGGCGTGGAATGGGTTGCCTGAAGAATCCAGGAAAACCAACACTTTATCAACATTTAAATCTCTGATAAAAATGCAGGACTAAACACAAACCATAGATAAGCGTAGGACGCAATAATCTTCTGTATAGAAGGAGCGTCTGTAAACAGATAAGATAAGATAAGATGATTTAATTGTTCTATAGATTATACAATCATCAGCAAATAACCTAACTTTTGTTCCTGATTGAGATGTTGTTGGGTAAATCATTTATATATATTAAAAATAGTAAGGGACCTAGCACAGTTCCTTGTGGAACTTCTGAGTTAACCTTTATTGGTGCAGATTTAGATCCATTAATTATTACAGTTTGCTCCCTGCCCAAAATGGAAGTCTTGGATCCAGTGATGTAAGGAACCTGAGATTCCAAAGTAGTTAAGTTTTTTAAGTAAACTAAGGTGGTGAACTTTGTCAAATGCTTTTGAGAAGTCTAGTAATATTGTATCTATTTGATCATTTTTGTCTAAAGCCTTTTGATAGTTCATCTATTAAACCTATTAATTGTGTTTCACATGATCTGTTTTTTCTAAAGCCGTGTTGATGTGGGCATAGGGCATTATATTTGTCAAGGTGGTTAACTATTCTACTATATATTATGTGTTCTAGTAATTTACAGGTGATACTAGTAAGTGATACAGGCCTGTAATTACCAGGGTCTGATTTATCCCCTTTCTTAAAGAGTGGAGTTACGTTAGCTAATTTCCAATCCCTGGGGCACTTTACCCTGGTTTAGAGAGGCTTGAAAGAGAACTACAAGGATTGGGGACAGTTCATTGCTTAGTTCTTTTAATAACCTTGCAGGCAAATCATCTGGGCCAGTAGCTTTGTTTATTTTTAAGTTTTTTAGGAGTGAATGTATACCTATCTCATCTACAGTTATGTTACCTATTTCCTCCATTTTATTTAAATTTATTAAAACTTACTTGTCGCCTGAGGCAGAAAAAGATGATGCAAAATATGTGTTAAGGATATTAGCTTTAGTTTCATTATCATTATAGGTTTTATTATTTGAGCCTTTTAGTGTGGCTATTCCTGAAGGTTCCATTTTTTAGATTTGATAAAGGACCATAAGTTTTTATTGTTATCTTTGGTAATTACATTGTTTATATATTCATTTTGGAGGTTTCGACTAAGTTTTTGTGTCAAGTGTTTAATCTTTAAGTATTTTTTGTGTATCCTATATGAATAGGTAGCTTTATATTTCTTAAATAAGTTCTCTTTTTGTTTGCATAGCTTTTTCAATCTATAATTGAACCAGCATTTGTTAATTTTATTTGATGTTAGTTTTGTTGGAACATTCTCATCCATTATAGTTTTTAGATTTGTTTTTATATCTGTCCTAATTTCTTCTACTGGGCTATTTGTGTTAAATTTACTTAGGAAAGTTTGTTGGAAGTTAGCCGCTGATTGGTGTAGTTTTATTGAATTACATTTATTCCAAAGATAGATTATTCTTCTAGGTATCTTATTAATTTTAGTTTTTATTGTATTGGTGAGCCTAACAATATCATGGTCTGACAGTCCTGGAATTATTTTATAGTCTAACACTAGTCCTGGTCTATTTGTTAGGAATAAATCTAGTGTTTTATTTTTCCTTGTTGCTGTTTTTACTACCTGTTCTAGGTTTATGTTGTATGTAGTGTCTAAAAAGTGTTCATTAATTTCTTTGTCAGTTTGATGGTTATCAATTGTATAATTTTTCCAATTTTTATCTGGAAGATTAAAGTCTCCTATATTCCATAGAACTGTATTTTTATTATTCTCTTTTATGAAAGTTAATTGACTACAAAGATTGTTCATGTATTCTAGGTTTGTATTCGGTGGTCTATATATACTGCCTACAATAAGTGGGGATGAGTTTGGTGTAATTATTTTACAATAAATAGACTCTATATTAAAATTTGGCTGTGTAGTAATTTCTTCAGCTATGATATTTGATTTAATTGCAAGTAGCACTGCTCCATAATTGTCTGGTCTGTCTTTCCTAAAAATATTATAATTGGTGTTTAAAATCTCCGAGTTATATATGTTGGTGTTCAAACAAGTTTCAGAATCAGCAATTATGTCTGGTTCTTCTGTTTTTATAAGTAGCTCTAAATCTGGAATTTTATTTTTTATGCTTTGGAAATTAACTATTAGTGTTTTGACCTAGTAATTTTGCAAGAAAATTAAATTTTAAATTGAAAATCAATATCTTTTTTAAGATATAAAAAAATTTACTGTCAAGAGAATTTCATTTCATAATGTTTTAATAAAATTGTGTGATTAAACGTACGTTTTTCGTTCTAAATTGTATTTCAAAATTTAAAATAATATATTTTTTTTTAGCTAACAGATTTTAATATTTATTTATAGCTATAACTTGCAAATATTATCAAGCTAAAAATAAACTACATGTATTATCAATGTACATAATTCCCGTCGTCTGTATGTATGTATGTTTGTATGTGTGGTTGTAACAAGCAGCGCACCAAATTACTGCACCAAAAATAACTCTTTTCTAACGTTCCGCATAAAATTGTTCGATATGATAATAAATGAATAAAATAAAAATAAATCAAATAAATGAAAGTTCTGTATTACGTTATTTTTTAATCTGATGTGTATTTGTTTTGAAAACTTCCGTCATTTTTGACGGGTGATAAAATTCTAGTAATAACTTAAATTTGTATCATTATTATTATTAAATATAGGCGGCTTAACTCAGATCGACATATTAAGTGCGAAGATTTTTTTTGATTACCGTACTTTAATCATTAATTTGCTGGTAGCTTATTAAATTCTCTTTTTTCCGTTTATCTTATCTTATCTTATCTTATCTTATCATATCTTAACTTATCTGTTTATGAACTAAGCATGAAGGGATTGCCAAATAGCTGCAAGAGATTGGCATCAAATATAATATAATAATAAAAATAATAAATAAAAGCGAAAATTTAAATCACAATTCATGCTCTTCACTTGACACCAAGGGACACTTTGAAATCAACTTTTTCTGATTACTGTGATCGATCCTAGTTTATTTTACCTTTCATCCCCAATGATTTTAAAGCCCGCCAGATGATTCTCAAAAACCGACCAATCCTCATGGCTGACCCTCTCACCCAGCAGGTCTTCAAAAAATCTCCTCTTTTTGCTTCCCGGAGAGATAGCAGCCTCAGAGGTATACTTGTGAGAAGTCACCTTCCCACAATGAAAGCACATATTGGAACAAAACACTTGTCCATATGTAATTGAAATTGACAACATTTCTTTCCCTCTTGAAAAATTTAAAATAAAATATGGTTGCACTTGCACAAGTTGTAACGTGATAAATGCAATTCATTGCAAGAGGTGTAATAAAATCTACGTGGGTGAGACAGGTCGTCGTCTCTGAGATCGGTTTAGAGAACACGTCTCCAATATAAATAAACAGGCTCTAAGTCCTGTATCTAAACATGTCAACAGTGCTTATCATGGTGGGATTTCAGATAATGCAGTTACTGGCATTTTATATGTAATATCCATGATATGATCTACATGGAAAATAGATTTATAATTTTTGGTACTTTGGCTTTATATGGGTTAAACCAAATTCACTATTTTAATTAACCGTGTTTATTTTTTTTCGTTGTGGTTTTAACTGTAACTTTTGATTCTCCTTCCTATTATTATCAAGTGTGTTTTTGTTAAGAAATTGTGCCCTTCTTTGATTACACAATTCGTCTGTGTATCTTGTATCTGATTAAGTAAGCCATCACTCATTAAGTAAGCCATCACTCATTAAGTAAGCTATCACTCATTAAGTAATCCATCACTCATTAAGTAAGCTATCACTCATTAAGTAATCCATCACTCATTAAGTAAGCCATCACTCATTAAGTAAGCCATCACTCATTAAGTAAGCCATCACTCATTAAGTAAGCCATTACTCATTAAGTAATCCATCACTCATTAAGTAAGCCATCACTCATTAAGTAATCCATCACTCATTAAGTAAGCCATCACTCATTAAGTAAGCCATCACTCATTAAGTAAGCCATTACTCATTAAGTAAGCCATCACTCATTAAGTAAGACA
The DNA here is from genome assembly GCA_944989445.1 of Ampullaceana balthica. Lineage (NCBI taxonomy): Eukaryota > Metazoa > Mollusca > Gastropoda > Lymnaeidae > Ampullaceana > Ampullaceana balthica. Next base: position 99,349 of record CALYLW010001827.1, read on the forward strand.
TTTCTTATTAAGTAAGTCATCACTCATTAAGTAAGCCATTACTCATTAAGTAAGACATTACTCATTAAGTAAGACATTACTCATTATGTAAACCATTATTAAAGTTAAAGGACATGCTTGCAGCCACTATCCGTTTATGAAGGACGAGGTAAAAAGAGTCAAGTCAAGTCGACAGCTAGCCAATATTCCCTCTACGGTTCGTTGGTCCGTGTGTAAAGTTAAAATTCTCGTGTGCACAGTTGCCAGCATGCATTTTTTGTACAAACTTTTACCTAATTTGCTGCGCGGTGATTCTAAACTGCTGCGCGGTGTCGGTTAGATATCTTCGCGGCCGAGCAGCTGCGCAGCTTAAAGGGAACATTGCTGCTAAGTCATTTCTCCGATGACCCAAGATGAAAATATGTACCTATAGTGTCACCTGTGGCAGGTAAAGATGTTTGCCACTCCCCACAAGTCAACACAACACAAGTGAGCTACTCAAATCACGCCCCTCCACTTGAAGGAAAAAAAATGTTTTTCAAGTGTGTGTGTTGGTCACGCTTCTTCTTCGCCACCCTTCATGTCCTCTGTTACCAGTTACACTAAAAATAGAATTCCAAGAAAAAGCCATGTGAGCCAAACAAACAGCCAATCAATGAGCACACGTGGCCGGCCATCATGCGAGTACGTATTACCTGTACCACCTGGAGGTCCACGCAATGACCGGCTGGACATTTGAGCCGGCCTTCTGGAGGGACATCATCATGGTTAGCTTCATGGACGACTTCAGCGTGGACAGTAAGTAGGACTTGTGGTCATTTTCTTGGTCAAATTAATGGCCATATTGTCTCCCTTTAAGGGCTTCAGTAATGTGATATTCGAATCGAAATAATCGCAATATCGATATTTGATGTTATCGATACCATCTTTAGGTTACTTTTCCTTTTAAAAAATGTATAGAATAGAAGTATGTAAAATTATTTTAGTAATTAATTCTATTAAGTGTTTTATTTTTTTTTCGAAGTTTTAAATCTGTAACCTTTCTCTTAATTGGACATTGGCATTTGTTCTTGTAAGTTTTTACCTTTGCGATTTTTAGAAATGTTCAGTTCAAGACATTTGAAAAGCGCGAAATATAAAATAATGTCAATATAAAATAATGTCAATATAAAATAATGTCAATATAAAATAATGTCAATATAAAATAATGTCAATATAAAATAATGTCAATATAAAATAATGTCAATATAAAATAATGTCAATATAAAATAATGTCAATATAAAATAATGTCAATATAAAATAATGTCAATATAAAATAATGTCAATATAAAATAATGTCAATATAAAATAATGTCAATATAAAATAATGTCAATATAAAATAATGTCAATATAAAATAATGTCAATATAAAATAATGTCAATATAAAATAATGTCAATATAAAATAATGTCAATATAAAATAATGTCAATATAAAATAATGTCAATATAAAATAATGTCAATATAAAATAATGTCAATATAAAATAATGTCAATATAAAATAATGTCAATATAAAATAATGTCAATATAAAATAATGTCAATATAAAATAATGTCAATATAAAATAGTGTCAATGACAAACTGAATATTTCACCAGAAAGTTTGAAAATTTGCTTAACGAATTCAATAATATCAATTACTAGTCGCAGTTAGTGTTTCGGTATTTGTGTGTGTGTATGTGGGGTGGGGGAGGAGATTTTCAACCACAACCCCCCCCCTTTTCTTCTAGTGCACTATTGGGAATACTATCTTTATAACGCAATTGTCCAGTCTCAAATTCAAAGTAAATTTTCATTGGCTATGTGAAAGGATTCACCCAATGTAACACTTTTATGAAGATAAAAAAGTCAAAATGTGAAGAAAGAAAAAAGGAAACACAAACATGTAGAATCTGCACACCTTCTTTTTTTTCTTTTTTTTCCTTCTTTTTTTCATGCCTTTGGGAGTTTTTAGTTTGTATAAAGCGTTTTGACCAAATTTAATTAATTTATTTTGCTCCTTTTGTCTAAGTACGAGCAGAACCGATAAGATGATGGCATGCATTAAATCCTTTATTAAAATAAAACATTTAAGTACAATGCTTTTTTATTACAGATTTTAAAATTTCCCATGAAAAACCGTAGTGAACAATTGAACAGTGAAGAAGACGAAAATCCCCCCCCCCACCTTTTTTTAGTTGAGAAATGTTAAATTTACTTAAGTCCCTTTTACCATATTACCGGAAGATTATTTGAATATTTTGAAGTAACTAAGAGGTTTTCTAGACTGAAGTAACTAAGAGGTTTTCTAGACTGAAGTAACTAAGAGGTTTTCTAGACTGAAGTAACTAAGAGGTTTTCTAGACTGAAGTAACTAAGAGGTTTTCTAGACTGAAGTAACTAAGAGGTTTTCTAGACTGAAGTAACTAAGAGGTTTTCTAGACTGAAGTAACTAAGAGGTTTTCTAGACTGAAGTAACTAAGAGGTTTTCTAGACTGAAGTAACTAAGAGGTTTTCTAGACTGAAGTAACTAAGAGGTTTTCTAGACTGAAGACGTAAAAACAAAGTTTTTTGACTATAAATCCCTTATATATGTGACAGAACTTAAAGTATTGATTATGTTACAACGCGACAAACATTTACAGCCTGAAACTGAGTGAAGTCTCCCTGGTTAAAACACGAGATGTGGTCACCGATGGCTGGCGTGAAGTCAAGTGACCCGTAAAATGTAAACAATAGCGACTGCTACATATAGTTTTATAAAGATAAACTAAAAATGCATTACTTTAATTACTATACGTTCGATCGATCTGAAATTTTGATACGATGCTTTGTTAGGTGACACTTGTCCATGTGCCAAATTTCAGCTCGATTGCATCACGGGAAGTGGGTCATTTTTGACGTTTGTTTTTCCGCCCGCCCGACGACGAACGACAGACAGAGACAGCGGTGAAGTTAATATGAGGTATTTAATAAAACAAACCCGTAAAAACAAAGTTTTTGACTATAAATCCCTTATGTATGAGACATAACAAACAGTTTTGATTATGTTCAAACACGACAAACATTTACAGACTGAATCTGTCTTAACTGTCATTTGCTTTATAACCCGGGGTGGGGGGTGGGAGAGGGGAAAGGTCTGGTCACCGATCATTGGACCGAGCTCAGCGTGACACGTAAAATCTAAAATAAAGCACCCCGGTACATCGCTCCACTGCCCGAACTGAGCTGTCACGTGGAAAAAAAACAACAATAAAAAACCGTCAAATTGAATTACTTACCTCGTATAGAGATAAACTAACAATGCATTAATTTAATTACGGTACGTTCGATCGATCTGAAATTTTTATACGATGCATTGTTAGGTGACACGGGTCCGTGTGCCAAATTTCAGCTCGATATCATCACGGGAAGTGGGTCATTTCTTACTTTTGTTTTTCCGCCCTACACTACCTACACTACCTACACTAACTACGCCACTGGCTCAACTACCTACGCCACTGGCTCAACTACCTACGCCACTGGCTCAACTACCTACGCCACTGGCTCAACTACCTACGCCACTGGCTCAACTAGCTACGCCACTGGCTCAACTAGCTACACCACTGGCTCAACTAGCTACGCCACTGACTCAACTACCTACGCCACTGGCTCAACTAGCTACGCCACTGGCTCAACTACCTACGCCACTGGCTCAACTACCTACGCCACTGGCTCAACTACCTACGCCACTGGCTCAACTACCTACGCCACTGGCTCAACTAGCTACGCCACTGGCTCAACTAGCTACACCACTGGCTCAACTAGCTACGCCACTGGCTCAACTACCTACGCCACTGGCTCAACTAGCTACGCCACTGGCTCAACTACCTACGCCACTGGCTCAACTAGCTACGCCACTGGCTCAACTAGCTACGCCATTGGCTTAACTACCTACGCCATTGGCTCAACTAGCTTCGCCACTGGCTCAACACTTGTGTTCATGTGACCAATTTCAACTCTGGTATCTTGCAAGCATTACAAGAAGAATGAGTGGCAAATAACAAGAAATGATGACAACATTATGAGACGGAATCTTCGCCACTCCTACTATTGAAGTCCTAACAATCAGTCCCTACAGGTCTGCCAGGTTTGGTTCAGTAGTGGCTACTCTAATGACCCCCCCCCCATGGCGGATTAAGGGGGGGGGATGAACGGGCTAAAGCCAGGGGCCCCCGATGATTTAGGGCCCCCAAACTTAGCATATTTTATAATAAATGTGGACAAATGTATACATGAATTGCTGAAAATATGATAAATTAATAAAATCTCATCTATTAAAATGATCTCTTTTCCCACACGATAGTCTTAGCAGTCAAAAAACCTGATTTGATAGGCTCAATAACAGAAATTATTAAAGAATATTATATATAAAAGTACTAAGGCTTGTAATGCAAGCGGTGGCGGGTTCGATCCCCGGGTGGGGTGTGAATTTTTTTTCCATGTGTTTTTTAATCTTATAAATTGTCTTTTACACTCAATTTTAGGATACCGGCTAAAAGTTATTTCTTCGAATTCGGTTTTTTCATGAATAATCATTTTGGATGAATATTTACAAGTTACAGTCTTATATTAGCTGCTAGCAATCATTTTATCTAAAGGTACACTGGCTGGATAGGGCCCCAGTTTGAATTGCAGCCAGGGGCCCCGTGCAGTCTTAATCCGCCCCTGCCCCCCCCAATACACATCTGTTGCCACATAATTCAAAGCTGCTCGGTACTATCAACAGTTGTTGTTTAGACTGCTCTTTTCCCGCCCCTCCCACAGAAGACATACAAATCATCTGGTGACTGTATTCACTGCACAGAGACTGGACATGAAACAATCGCCGGCCATCGAGGGGAGGTCAGCTGCCCCATCTGTGACAGTCCTGAGAATAATGGGGAGGGGGTGAGCGAGGGCGGTCATTTGTTTAACCCGGGATGTTGGCTTTTGTGGCGCTATTCGCGCTTGGCTTTGAATCATTAGCAGCTGTGTATTAATGTCGTGGACTCAATGAACACGTGACTTACTGCGTTAAGCGACGGTCGTGGGGCTTGAGTGTGTGTGGGGGACGGAGGTGAGTGTGAGGGGAGGGAGGTGAGTGTGTGGGGAGGGAGGTGTGTGTGGGGAGGGAGGTGAGTGTGTAGGGGAGGGAGGTGTCTTCTGCTAGCATGAGTCTTAACATACACATAGGGAAGAGTAAAGACCTCAATGTTAATTGTTAATGCCATCAGTATATCACCCATCATGCTTGAAGGAGAAGCCTTCGAGGAGGTGGACAGTTTTGTTTACATTGGCAGCGTGGTAGATTAACAAGGTGGTACAGATGCTGATGTCAAAATAAGGATTGGAAAAGCTAGAGCAGCCTTCCAGCAACTCAAGAATGTTTGGGTCTCTAACAACTTAAGCAGCAAGTTAAAAGTAAGGATTTTTAACGATATGGTGAAACCTGTGCTGCTATATGGAGCCGAGACATGGAGAACAACGGCCGTAAACTTGACCAGAATCCAGTCCTTCATCAACAATTGTCTAAGAAGAATTCTCAGAATTCACTGGCTGGACAAAATCAGCAACCAGGAACTGTGGCAGCGGACAAAACAGAAGCCCATTGAGGAAGAGATTCTCCAGAAGAGGTGGAGGTGGATTGGTCATACACTAAGAAAACCTGCTTCTAACACAACAAAGCAAGCCCTGAAATGGAACCCACAGGGTAAGCGGAAACGAGGCCGTCCAAGAAACACTTGGCGCCGAGAATTGGAGGCAGACATCAAGAGAATTGGCCATGACTAGAAGATCCTGGAGAAGCTGGCCCTGGATAGAGATGCCTGGAGGTCTCTCGTAGGTGCCATATGGCCTTGGAGGAATTGCAGACGCCGACGATTATCGTAGGATGCCCCTCATGGACGAGAAGGCTCAACAACAACAACAACCACCATCACTGTTGAAATGTGGCGTATCTGCCCGATCCCCTGTCTACCACACACCAGTCTAATTATAACCTACCACCACCACCACTTCATAAATGTGGCATATCTGCCTGGTGCCCTGTCTGCTACGTAACAGTCTAATTATAACCTACCGCCACCACCTCAGCAGAAATGTGGCATATCTGCCCGGTGCCCTGTCTGCTACGTAACAGTCTAATTATAACCTACCACCACCACCTCTGCAGAAATGTGGCATATCTGCCCGGTGCCCTGTCTGCCACACTCCAGTCTAATTATAACCTACCACTACTGTCGATGCCGTGACGAGATCCATTAACACCGCGACACTCAGTTTTGTATTTTTGCCCGCCAATTTCATTTTCGGGCTTTCCCGCAATCTGTGAGCGGTATCCGTTCTCGCTCATTAAGCATGCGAGGCAATCACCAACAGAAAGCGGAGCCAGCTCTTCCCTGAGCCGCCTGGACATTCAGGAAATTGAAATTTTTACACTTTCCTTCTCCCGCGAGTCAGAAGAACGGGTAATAAGAAGAGACGAGAAGGCGGCGAGTGCTCAAACGTTGATTTGCCCCCGTGCCCCATCCGCACCATCTCTCTCCTCCCCTCACCCCCATACGAAGACAGTGTCTTGATAAGACCGACTTTGTTGGCGATACGTTTCTTTATTATTAGACTTGACCATTGGACGGTAGCCACTGATGATGTCAGCTGATATGACGTTTGGACAAAGTGCTCCATGAATGCGTGTTCCTAGGCAATATTGACCGGTTATTTTATAAAATATTAACATCCACGGTTCCACTTTATTTTAAAAGAAATAATAACAAAAAGATAAATAATTTTTTGTTGGAATAATAAACTAAAAATCGCAAACTTCCATTTTTGGTTAATGCGGATTTCACAAGAAATTTTTAAATTAATTATTTACAATCATTAAAAATAATAATAATAATAATAATAAATAAATAAAAAATTACAACAAAACAAACAACAAATTAAAATGTTCAATACGCGTATCTGCTATAAATAACTTCATCTAGAATTCCCTCCTGGACATGGACTCGACTCTAACTCCAGCTTCTCATCCGCTCTCTCCCCTGACCCCACCAACTGGCCCGCGAAGACTTCTCCGCCCCTGACAATTCCAATCATTACCAGCTCCCAACGCCCCGCATTCCTCCACTCCCCCAGCCCCCCCCCCGCCCACTTATATAATCCATTTCGTCGGGTAGATTGTTGCGGAAATGACTTAGTGCGATTTAGCATGCATGAGCAGACGGGAAAGTATTAGTGTCTGTGAAATGATTTTCATTTACTTCCCCCCAACCCTCGGGTCCCAATCCCATCAACACCCCTCAACACACACCCCTCAACACACACCCCTCAACACACACCCCTCAACACACACCCCTCAACACACACCCCTCAACACACACCCCTCAACACACACCCCTCAACACACACCCCTCAACACACACCCCTCAACACACACCCCTCAACACACACCCCTCAACACACACCCCTCAACACACACCCCTCAACACACACCCCTCAACACACACCCCTCAACACACACCCCTCAACACACACCCCTCAACACACACCCCTCAACACACACCCCTCAACACACACCCCTCAACACACACCCCTCAACACACACCCCTCAACACACACCCCTCAACACACACCCCTCAACACACACCCCTCAACACACACCCCTCAACACACACCCCTCAACACACACCCCTCAACACACACCCCTCAACACACACCCCTCAACACACACCCCTCAACACACACCCCTCAACACACACCCCTCAACACACACCCCTCAACACACACCCCTCAACACACACCCCTCAACACACACCCCTCAACACACACCCCTCAACACACACCCCTCAACACACACCCCTCAACACACACCCCTCAACACACACCCCTCAACACACACCCCTCAACACACACCCCTCAACACACACCCCTCAACACACACCCCTCAACACACACCCCTCAACACACACCCCTCAACACACACCCTCAACACACACCCCTCAACACACACCCCTCAACACACACCCCTCAACACACACCCCTCAACACACACCCCTCAACACACACCCCTCAACACACACCCCTCAAAACACACCCCTCAACACACACCCCTCAACACACACCCCTCAACACACACCCCTCAACACACACCCCTCAACACACACCCCTCAACACACACCCCTAAACACACACCCCTCAACACACACCCCTCAACACACACCCCTCAACACACACCCCTCAACACACACCCCTCAACACACACCCCTCAACACACACCCCTCAACACACACCCCTCAACACACACCCCTCAACACACACCCCTCAACACACACCCCTCAACACACACCCCTCAACACACACCCCTCAACACACACCCCTCAACACACACCCCTCAACACACACCCCTCAACACACACCCCTCAACACACACCCCTCAACACACACCCCTCAACACACACCCCTCAACACACACCCCTCAACACACACCCCTCAACACACACCCCTCAACACACACCCCTCAACACACACCCCTCAACACACACCCCTCAACACACACCCCTCAACACACACCCCTCAACACACACCCCTCAACACACACCCCTCAACACACACCCCTCAACACACACCCCTCAACAAACACCCCTGTTATTCACCCCAAACACTTCCACTCATTTCCCTTCCATCTCAGATTGTTTCCCTAACATCTCCTTTTGTTTCCATAACATATCCACTTGCTTCCTTAACATCTCCGATTGTTTCCCTTACATCTCCGATTGTTTCCCTAACATCTCCGATTGTTTCCCTAACATCTCTGATTGTTTCCCTTCTATCTCCACTTGTTTCCCTTGCATCTCATTTGTTACAATCATCCTGCCCGTCATAGCTATGACATTAGGCCATCCATCATAACATAAGACAACCCGGTACAACTATGACATCACATAAAACACCCGGTACAACTATGACATCACATAAAACACCCGGTACAACTATGACATCACATAAAACACCCGGTACAACTATGACATCACATAAACACCCGGTACAACTATGACATCACACAAAAAACACGGTACAACTATGACATCACACAAAAAACACGGTACAACTATGACATCACATAAAACACCCGGTACAACTATGACATCACACAAAAAACACGGTACAACTATGACATCACATAAACACCCAGTACAACTATGACATCACACAAAACACCCTATACAACTATGACATCACACAAAACACCCGGTACAACTATGACATCACACAAAAAACACGGTACAACTATGACATCACACAAAAACACGGTACAACTATGACATCACACAAAAAACACGGTACAACTATGAAATCACACAAAACACCCGGTACGACTATGACATCACACAAACACCCGGTACAACTATGACATCACATAAACACCCGGTACAACTATGACATCACTCAAAACACCCGGTACAACTATGACATCACACAAAACACCCGATACAACTATGACATCACACAAAAACACGGTACAACTATGACATCACACAAAAACACCCGGTACAACTATGACATCACACAAAAACACGGTACAACTATGAAATCACACAAAACACCCGGTACAACTATGACATCACACAAAACACCCGGTACAACTATGACATCACACAAAACACCCGGTACAGCTATGACATCACACAAAAAACACGGTACAACTATGACATCACACAAAAACACGGTACAACTATGACATCACACAAAAAACACGGTACAACTATGACATCACACAAAACACCCGGTACGACTATGACATCACACAAACACCCGGTACAACTATGACATCACATAAACACCCGGTACAACTATGACATCACTCAAAACACCCGGTACAACTATGACATCACTCAAAACACCCGGTACAACTATGACATCACACAAAAACACGGTACAACTATGACATCACACAAAAACACCCGGTACAACTATGACATCACACAAAAACACGGTACAACTATGAAATCACACAAAACACCCGGTACAACTATGACATCACACAAAACACCCGGTACAACTATGAAATCACACAAAACACCCGGTACAACTATGACATCACACAAAACACCCGGTACGACTATGACATCACACATTTCACCCGGTACAACTATGACATCACACATTTCACCCGGTACAAATATTTGTCAAAATATGGCCCCCTCAAAACAAATTACCAAAAATATTATCACCTCTCATGGCATCCACTCCTTCCTCCCCTCTCCACTCGAACGGGTCTCAGCCCCTTGAGTGAAATGACATTATCTGGAGCCTGTCATGAGCACCCGTCCCACATACATTTTTGACGGCCTATTTAAAATAACGGGAAACCCCGATGATGTAGGAGTTATGAGGGAATAATTCTGTAGTCATCCTCTAGCACCGAGGTGCACTACTCTTAAACCAGCTTGTCCCAAGCAACACGTTGCCATGGAGATCACTACAACTTAGCTACGCGACTTGAAAAGTTAAGCTTTCAACTAGTTGAACTACGAGTGGGCAGTGGGTGGGGGGGGGGCACCTACAAGTCTTTGATGTCCCGACACCCAGGTCGGATTATTAGATGTGGTTGGCACTGTTCAAATAAAAAACAAATCAATGGATTTCCTGTTTAGATTTCATGTTGTATAGTTTCCACAAAGATCAGAACGAGTCTTGATTTACTCGTCACTTGAAACAACAACAATTAGGCAATAACCCAACCATGCCTAGACCAACTGTATGACTCCCTGTCTAGTCCAACTGTATGACTCCCTGTCTAGTCCAACTGTATGACTCCCTGGCTAGTCCAACTGTATGACTCCCTGGCTAGTCCAACTGTATGACTCCCTGGCTAGTCCAACTGTATGACTCCCTGTCCAATCCACCTGTGTGACTCCCTGTCCAGTCCATCTGTGTGACTCCCTGTCCAGTCCACCTGTGTGACTCCCTGTCCACTTCACATGTGTGACTCCCTGTCCAGTCCACCTGTGTGACTCCCTATCCACTTCACATGTGTGACTCCCTGTCCAGTCCACCTGTGTGACTCCCTGTCCAGTCAACATGTGTGACTCCCTGTCCAGTCCACCTGTGTGACTCCCTGTCCACTTCACATGTGTGACTCCCTGTCCAGTCAACCTGTGTGACTCCCTGTCCAGTCCACCTGTGTGAATCCCTGTCCACTTGACATGTGTGACTCCCTGTCCAGTCCACCTGTGTGACTCCCTGTCCATTCCACCTGTGTGACTCCCTGTCCAGTCCACCTGTGTGACTCCCTATCCAGTCCACCTGTGTGACTCCCTGTCCAGTCCACCCGTTTGACTCCCTGTCCAGTTCACATGTGTGACTCCATGTCCAGTCCACCTGTGTGACTCCCTATCCAGTCCACCTGTGTGACTCCCTGTCCAGTCCACCCGTTTGACTCCCTGTCCAGTTCACCTGTGTGACTCCATGTCCAGTCCACTTGTGTGACTCCCTGTCCAGTCCACCTGTGTGACTCCATGTCCAGTCCACCTGTGTGACTCCATGTCCAGTTCACCTGTGTGACACCCACTTGTGTGACACCCACTTGTGTGACTCCTACCTGTGTGACTCCTACCTGTGTGGCTCCTAGCTGTGTGACTCTATGTCCAGTCCACCTGTGTGACTCCCTGTCCAGTCCACCTGTGTGACTCCCTATCCAGTCCACCTGTGTGACTCCCTGTCCAGTCCACCTGTGTGACTCCCTGTCCAGTCCACCTGTGTGACTCCCTGTCCAGTCCACCTGTATGACTCCCTGTCCAGTCCATCTGTGTGACTTCCTGTCCAGTCCACCTGTGTGACTCCCTGTCCAGTCCACCTGTGTGACTCCCTGTCCAGTCCACCTGTGTGACTCCCTGTCCAGTCCACCTGTGTGACTCCCTGTCCAGTCCACCTGTGTGACTCCCTGTCCAGTCCACCTGTGTGACTCCCATCTGTCCACAGCACCATCTGCTCGTCTCCCCCTCCCCCACCTTCCCACAATCCTCCACCATAACGTCCACTGACATCCGGTGTCTACGATCTGGTCAAACATTGTCTGTGACGGCCTGTGAACCCCAGCACATGTTCCCGTCCGTCTGACCATTGAACGTGACGTGAAGTAACATTCAGGGACCGGCTGAGCCAAGTTACCGGCTAATTTACCGGCTTATTCATTCATGATTTCTCACCCTTGCCCACAGATAAGAGCTTTGATTAATTGGTATTTGTGGTCAGGGGAGAGCATCAAATACTCGGACTGGGCTATTCAAAAAGTGGGATTGAAAGTGGGTGGTGACGGGAAAGGGGAGGGTGGGGCGTGTTGTGCTGGACAGAGGGAGATTAGTCGGTCTTCAAAATGTTGACTGTGATAATTAAAAGGGAGGCAATTTTATCAATGTTAGAATGCAAGAATGCAGTTAAAGAGATAAAATACATAAGTAATCGCCGTTTGATCCACCGAGGTCAGTCTAATGGTCAGAGACCTGATCCATAACAGTGCAGAAACTGTTTGACTGGCAAGAAATACAACTCAATAAATACATGTATCTACTAGTTTGGTTATTGAAATTTGTAATAAAAAATGTTATTTGGGGCCGTCCATAAAGTACGTCACGCTATTTTTGATGATTTTAACTCCCCCCTCCCCTTTGTCACAAACCGTCACAAATCTCGGACCCCACCCCCCCAAAGTACGTCACACTTTCAAACAAAAATGGTGTTTTTAATTAACAAAATAATTAAAATTTAATATAAAACACCATGACGTCACGCATGGCCGGACCCCCTCCCCCCTGTCACAAACTGTCACATTTCTTTACACCCCCCCCTCTGAAGTGTGACGTACTTTATGGCCGGCCCCTTATTTGTCGAAAGTTGTTGTTTCCAGGACATGACGAGTCTCACCAATAATCTACCTATCTCTAGAAGTTTGTTTGTTTGTTTCCATAGTTAGCGATATCTTGGATGACGACAGCAGCACGCATCTGCTGGATGCCGAGGTGCTGGTGGATGCCGAGGTGCTGGTGGATGCCGAGGTGCTTGTGGATGCCGAGCAGTTGGTGGATGCCGAGCAGTTGGTGGTTGCCGAGGTGCCGCACATACTGCTACGTGTTAATGGTAAGTTTATAAGTTTTAAATGTGGCTACACAACGGGCTACCACACACTAGGTAGCACTAACACACTAGGTAGCACTAACACAGTAGACAACACTAACAAACTAGGTAGCACTAACACACTAGGTAGCACTAACACACTAGGTAGCAATAACACACTAGGTAGCACTAACACACTAGGTAGCACTAACACACTAGGTAGCACTAACACACTAGGTAGCACTAACACACTAGGTAGCACTAACACACTAGGTAGCACTAACACACTAGGTAGCACTAACACCTGAGGTAACACTAACACCCGAGATAGCCCTAACACACGAGGTAGCCCTAACATCCAAGGTAGCAAAAGTAACCTTATCGACAGTAGCCTTTTCATTTAAGTTAGCCTTCATATTCGAAGTAGCATTCTTGACTAAGGTACTATTTTCAATTATTTTAGTCTTCTCAACTAAGATACACTTTACTTCCATGTTAACATTCTTAACCAAAGTACATTCTTAAACAAGGTAGCCTCCTTAAACAAGGTAACATTCTTAAACAAGGTAACATTCTTAAACAAGGTAGCCTCCTTAAACAAGGTAACATTCTTAAACAAGGTAACATTCTTAAACAAGGTAGCCTTCTTAAACAAGGTAGCCTTCTTAAACAAGGTAACATTCGTAAACAAGGTAACATTCTTAAACAAGGAAGCCTTCTTAAACAAGGTAGCCTCCTTAAACAAGGTAACATTCTTAAACAAGGTAGCCTCCTTAAACAAGGTAGCCTTCTTAAACAAGGTAACATTCTTACACAAGGTAGCCTCCTTAAACAAGGTAGCCTCCTTAAACAAGGTAACATTCTTAAACAAGGTAGCCTCCTTAAACAAGGTAGTCTCCTTAAACAAGGTAGCCTCCTTAAACAAGGTAACATTCTTACAAACAAGGTAGCCTCCTTAAACAAGGTAACCTTCTTAAACAAGGTAGCCTCCTTAAACAAGGTAGCCTTCTTAAACAAGGTAGCCTCCTTAAACAAGGTAACATTCTTACACAAGGTAGCCTCCTTAAACAAGGTAGTCTCCTTAAACAAGGTAGCCTCCTTAAACAAGGTAGTCTCCTTAAACAAGGTAACATTCTTAAACAAGGTAGCCTCCTTAAACAAGGTAGCCTCCTTAAACAAGGTAGCCTCCTTAAACAAGGTAACATTCTTAAACAAGGTAGCCTCCTTAAACAAGGTAGTCTCCTTAAACAAGGTAGCCTCCTTAAACAAGGTAGCCTCCTTAAACAAGGTAACATTCTTAAACAAGGTAACATTCTTAAACAAGGTAGCCTCCTTAAACAAGGTAGCCTCCTTAAACAAGGTAGCCTCCTTAAACAAGGTAACATTCTTAAACAATGTAACATTCTTAAACAAGGTAACATTCTTAAGCAAGGTAACATTCTTAAAACAAGGTAGCCTCCTTAAACAAGGTAACATTCTTAAACAAGGTAACATTCTTAAACAAGGTAACATTCTTAAACAAGGTAACATTCTTAAACAAGGTAACATTCTTAAACAAGGTAGCCTTCTTAAACAAGGTAACATTCTTAAACAAGGTAACATTCTTAAACAAGGTAGCCTCCTTAAACAAGGTAGCCTCCTTAAACAAGGTAGCCTCCTTAAACAAGGTAGCCTTCTTAAACAAGGTAGCATTCTTAAACAAGGTAACATTCTTAAACAAGATAACATTCTTAAACAAGTTAGCCTTCTTAAACAAGGAAACATTCTTAAACAAGGTAACATTCTTAAACAAGGTAGCCTCCTTAAACAAGGTAGTTTCCTTAAACAAGGTTACATTCTTAAACAAGGTAACATTCTTAAACAAGGTAGCCTCCTTAAACAAGGTAGCCTTCTTAAACAAGGTAGCCCCCTTAAACAAGGTAACATTCTTAAACAAGGTAGCCTTTTTAAACAAGGTAACATTCTGAAACAAGGTAACATTCTTAAGCAAGGTAACATTCTTAAACAAGGTAGCCTCCTTAAACAAGGTAACATTCTTAAACAAGGTAGCCTTCTTAAACAAGGTAGCCTCCTTAAACAAGGTAGCCTTCTTAAACAAGGTAACATTCTTAAACAAGGTAGCCTTCTTAAACAAGGTAACATTCTTAAACAAGGTAACATTCTTAAACGAGGTAGCATTCTTAAACAAGGTAACATTCTTAAACAAGGTAGCCTCCTTAAACAAAGTAGCCTCCTTAAACAAGGTAGCCTCCTTAAACAAGGTAGCCTCCTTAAACAAGGTAGCCTTCTTAAACAAGGTAGCCTTCTTAAACAAAGTAACATTCTTAAACAAGGTAGCCTTCTTAAACAAGGTAACATTCTTAAACAAGGTAACATTCGTAAACAAGGTAACATTCTTAAACAAGGTAGCATTCTTAAACAAGGTAACATTCTTAAACAAGGTAGCATTCTTAAACAAGGTAACATTCTTAAACAAGGTAGCCTCCTTAAACAAGGTAACATTCTTAAACAAGGTAACATTCTTAAACAAGGTAGCCTCCTTAAACAAGGTAACATTCTTAAACAAGGTAGCCTCCTTAAACAAGGTAGCCTCCTTAAACAAGGTAACATTCTTAAACAAGGTAGCCTTCTTAAACAAGGTAACATTCTTAAACAAGGTAACATTCTTAAACAAAGTAACATTCTTAAACAAGGTAGCCTCCTTAAACAAGGTAGCCTCCTTAAACAAGGTAGCCTCCTTAAACAAGGTAGCCTCCTTAAACAAGGTAGCCTTCTTAAACAAGGTAAAATTCTTAAACAAGGTAGCCTTCTTAAACAAGGTAACATTTTTAAACAAGGTAGCCTTCTTAAACAAGGTAACATTCTTAAACAAGGTAGCCTTCTTAAACAAGGTAACATTCTTAAACAAGGTAACATTCTTAAACAAAGTAACATTCTTAAACAAGGTAGCCTCCTTAAACAAGGTAGCGTCCTTAAACAAGGTAGCCTCCTTAAACAAGGTAGCCTCCTTAAACAAGGTAGCCTTCTTAAACAAGGTAAAATTCTTAAACAAGGTAGCCTTCTTAAACAAGGTAACATTTTTAAACAAGGTAGCCTTCTTAAACAAGGTAACATTCTTAAACAAGGTAGCCTTCTTAAACAAGGTAACATTCTTAAACAAGGTAACATTCTTAAACAAGGTAACATTCTTAAACAAGGTAGCCTTCTTAAACAAGGTAACATTCTTAAACAAGGTAGCATTCTTAAACAAGGTAACATTCTTAAACAAGGTAACATTCTTAAACAAGGTAGCCCCCTTAAACAAGGTAGCCTTCTTAAACAAGGTAGCCTCCTTAAACAAGGTAACATTCTTAAACAAGGTAGCCTTTTTAAACAAGGTAACATTCTTAAACAAGGTAACATTCTTAAACAAGGTAGCCTCCTTAAACAAGGTAACATTCTTAAACAAGGTAGCCTCCTTAAACAAGGTAGCCTCCTTAAACAAATAACATTCTTAAACAAGGTAGCCTTCTTAAACAAGGTAACATTCTTAAACAAGGTAACATTCTTAAACAAAGTAACATTCTTAAACAAGGTAGCCTCCTTAAACAAGGTAGCCTCCTTAAACAAGGTAGCCTCCTTAAACAAGGTAGCCTTCTTAAACAAGGTAAAATTCTTAAACAAGGTAGCCTTCTTAAACAAGGTAACATTTTTAAACAAGGTAGCCTTCTTAAACAAGGTAACATTCTTAAACAAGGTAGCCTTCTTAACTCTCAAATGTTCTTGAGTTTTGCCCCTTTTTTCCACCTGATTTAGGTAGTTACAGGAATTAATTTTTTTTTAAATGAATAAACCCACAAATAATGGCATGTTATACATTTTTGTGTTCACAATTGACTTATCTATCTATTGATAGCAAATTTAACTCTATTGTGGTAATGTAGCTTGAAAATTAATTTTTTAATGAATTTTTTTCATTTAAATTTTATACAGAAAATCACAACATGTCACAAACTGTATGAAGTAAAAAAATAATTGATTGGAGCAAGCATAAAATCTTTATGATAGCCATCAACAGTGTCCATTTCTACATGGCATATCAAAAATTCAAAGCATTTTGCTCATATTTAAAAAATTTAGACTATTTTTAAATGAGCATCCTTAAATTCATAAAATAGAGCTATTTTTTCCTTTATATTACAAAGATTATAAATTTTAGCATGGAATAATTCTATAACTAAGCCTTTATTGTCAGAACATAACAAAATATTTTTATAATCATTATTAGCCTTAAAAATCATTTTCCATTTGATAAAAAATGTTGAAAACTATTAATTATGATATAAAATAAGACAATTTATCTGCAAATGATAACAAGAACAAATTTAATTTAAAAACACACTTTAGTGAACATTTCTTTCTTAGTTCATATTCTTAAAATAAGTTAATAATAGTAATATATTTAAGTCTTATTTTGTAAAATTTTATTCGGTTATGAGTGTTATAGGGTTACGAGTGGTCGGCCGAATATATTTTACTAATTATATCTTTCTTCTTTCTTACCGTTGTCATTCTTTCCTCAGTTGAAATGTTGGGTCTAGAAAGATATAGTTTCATTCACTTTCATCTACAACCATTGGAACATATATATCACTTCCATGATTTTTTGTTCACCTCAATATTCCTTTTTGAACATTTCAGAAATATAAAATTTAAAGCAAAGTTTAAAATTTGAACTGTCTTGCACATAATCCTTTGAATAATAATAGTTCATTCCATTATCTAAATGCACTAGTCCCATGTTCCTTAGCATTAGCATGTCCATGATAAGATGAAATGAGTTTCTGAACATTGTTGACTTAGGGAGGTGCATGGTAGCAACAATTATATAGGCATAGCTTCGAAGAGTCTCCAGCAGTAAGTCTGCGAATCCGAATAGCAACTTGAAACATGAAAGAGAAGTCCATATTTCT
Organism: Ampullaceana balthica; assembly: GCA_944989445.1. Taxonomy (NCBI): domain Eukaryota; kingdom Metazoa; phylum Mollusca; class Gastropoda; family Lymnaeidae; genus Ampullaceana; species Ampullaceana balthica. The sequence goes on from CALYLW010001827.1 coordinate 117,432, forward strand.
TTCCATCATTTCTGATGGTTGATTCAGCAAAAGGCACACCATAAGTTGACTCAGGGACATAGACAATGGGTGGTTGTTTAGACCTGTAATCAGGAACATGCTTGGGATGGTCTGAGGTCCCAATCTACAGAGCCATAACTGTACCTGTGAAATAAAAATATTAGGAAAAACATTAGAAATAGGCTTGTAAAAAGCAGTTATAAAATTTAACACATTTTATTAAAGTACACTATTCATGACTATTCAATTCTGAAGATAATCTAGAATGATTATAAGCTTATTACCAAGCAGAATGTGAGGTAAATTGTAAAATACTGATGCCACCTTACAGTGTAACCAGGGTAAACAAAGTCAAATGTAATTTATTATGGACTTGGGGAAAAAATAATAATAAAATACATACTTCATATAAAATAAAAAGAAAGACAAATATACGTGCTAAAATGAATTTCCTTTATTTATAGATGTCTCATAGCTACTTAATATATCAATAGATTTAGTAAAATCAATTTTTTTTGTTAAAAAATTGGCGATGTGGATAACTTTGTAACAAAGGAAAAATACATACCTTCGATAGTCAACTTGTCCATCGATGAAAATAAATAAATTCTCAGTACTAATACTTTGATTTTTATTCCATTGAATAGAAATAACTTGTCAGCTACGAATATAAGCGATTTCTTCGCTAAATGATGAATCGTTCGCTATAATTGTAAAAAATTGCGGCCGACTTGTCTCAGTAAAATTAACAAGAATTTCACAATGGCGAACGAAAATAGCGTTCCGGTAAATCAAAAACACGAGGGTCGGGCAAAATTTTTTTTAAAATTTTAATTAAAAATTAATGTCTGAAATTGTATTTTTTCCTAATTTTATTCAATTATTTAGGGATACATTTTAAAAATAACATTAGAATGTAAAAAGGTGAAGAAAATATAAAAAATTAAACTGTCGACCACCAGTGACAGAAAAGTCAAGGTTACGTCCTTTGAGAGTTAAACAAGGTAACATTCTTAAACAAGGTAACATTCTTAAACAAGGTAACATTCTTAAACAAGGTAGCCTTCTTAAACAAGGTAACATTCTTAAACAAGGTAGCATTCTTAAACAAGGTAACATTCTTAAACAAGGTAACATTCTTAAACAAGGTAGCCTCCTTAAACAAGGTAGCCTTCTTAAACAAGGTAGCCCCCTTAAACAAGGTAACATTCTTAAACAAGGTAGCCTTTTTAAACAAGGTAACATTCTTAAACAAGGTAACATTCTTAAACAAGGTAGCCTTCTTAAACAAGGTAACATTCTTAAACAAGGTAGCCTCCTTAACCAAAGTAGCCTTCTTAAACAAGGTAACATTTTTAAACAAGGTAGCCTTCTTAAACAAGGTAACATTCTTAAACAAGGTAGCCCCCTTAAACAAGGTAACATTCTTAAACAAGGTAACATTCTTAAACAAAGTAACATTCTTAAACAAGGTAGCCTCCTTAAACAAGGTAGCCTCCTTAAACAAGGTAGCCTCCTTAAACAAGGTAGCCTCCTTAAACAAGGTAGCCTTCTTAAACAAGGTAAAATTCTTAAACAAGGTAGCCTTCTTAAACAAGGTAACATTTTTAAACAAGGTAGCCTTCTTAAACAAGGTAACATTCTTAAACAAGGTAGCCTTCTTAAACAAGGTAACATTCTTAAACAAGGTAACATTCTTAAACAAGGTAACATTCTTAAACAAGGTAGCCTTCTTAAACAAGGTAACATTCTTAAACAAGGTAGCATTCTTAAACAAGGTAACATTCTTAAACAAGGTAACATTCTTAATCAAGGTAGCCTCCTTAAACAAGGTAGCCTTCTTAAACAAAGTAGCCTCCTTAAACAAGGTAACATTCTTAAACAAGGTAGCCTTTTTAAACAAGGTAACATTCTTAAACAAGGTAACATTCTTAAACAAGGTAGCCTTCTTAAACAAGGTAACATTCTTAAACAAGGTAGCCTCCTTAACCAAAGTAGCCTTCTTAAACAAGGTAGCCTCCTTAAACAAGGTAACATTCTTAAACGACGTAGCCTTCTTAAACAAGGTAGCCTCCTTAAACAAGGTAACATTCTTAAACAATATAACATTCTTAAACAATATAACATTCTTAAACAATATAACATTCTTAAACAATATAACATTCTCAAACAAGGTAGCCTCCTTAACCAAAGTAGCCTTCTTAAACAAGGTAGCATCCTTAAACAAGGTAGCCTTTTTATATAGCGTAGCATTAAGGGTCAATGAGCCTTGACGTCCAAAGTAGCCTACCAAACCAAAGTAGCCTACCAAACCAAAGTAGCCTACCAAACCAAAGTAGCCTACCAAACCAAAGTAGCCTACCAAAACAAAGTAGCCTACCAAACCAAAGTAGCCTACCAAAGCAATGTAGCCTACTAAACCAAAGTAGCCTACCAAACCAAAGTAGCCTACCAAACCAATGTAGCCTACCAAACCAATGTAGCCTACCAAACCAAAGTAGCCTACCAAACCAATGTAGCCTACCAAACCAAAGTAGCCTACCAAACCAATGTAGCCTACCAAACCAATGTAGCCTACCAAACCAAAGTAGCCTACCAAACCAATGTAGCCTACCAGAACAATGTAGCCTACCAAACCAAAGTAGCCTACCAAACCTATGTAGCCTACAAAACCAAAGTAGCCCACCAAACCAATGTAGCCTACCAAACCAATGTAGCCTACGAAACCAAAGTAGCCTACCAAACCAATGTAGCCTACCAATCCAAAGTAGCCTACCAAACCAATGTAGCCTACCAAACCAATGTAGCCTACCAAACCAAAGTAGCCTACCAAAACAATGTAGCCTACCAAACCAAAGTAGCCCACCAAACCAATGTAGCCTACCAAACCAATGTAGCCTACCAAACCAATGTAGCCTGACCAAACCAAAGTAGCCTACCAAACCAATGTAGCCTACCAAACCAATGTAGCCTACCAAACCAATGTAGCCTACCAAACCAAAGTAGCCTACCAAACCAATGTAGCCTACCAAACCAATGTAGCCTACCAAACCAATGTAGCCTACCAAACCAATGTAGCCTACCAAACCAAAGTAGCCTACCAAACCAAAGTAGCCTACCAAACCAATGTAGCCTACCAAACCAAAGTAGCCTACCAAACCAATGTAGCCTACCAAACCAATGTAGCCTACCAAACCAAAGTAGCCTACCAAACCAATGTAGCCTACCAAACCAATGTAGCCTACCAAACCAAAGTAGCCTACCAAACCAATGTAGCCTACCAAACCAATGTAGCCTACCAAACCAAAGTAGCCTACCAAACCAAAGTAGCCTACCAAACCAAAGTAGCCTACCAAACCAAAGTAGCCTACCAAACCAAAGTAGCCTACCAAACCAATGTAGCCTACCAAACCAAAGTAGCCTACCAAACCAATGTAGCCTACCAAACCAAAGTAGCCTACCAAACCAAAGTAGCCTACCAAACCAAAGTAGCCTACCAAACCAATGTAGCCTACCAAACCAAAGTAGCCTACCAAACCAATGTAGCCTACCAAACCAAAGTAGCCTACCAAACCAATGTAGCCTACCAAACCAAAGTAGCCTACCAAACCAAAGTAGCCTACCAAACCAATGTAGCCTACCAAACCAAAGTAGCCTACCAAACCAATGTAGCCTACCAAACCAAAGTAGCCTACCAAACCAATGTAGCCTACCAAACCAAAGTAGCCTACCAAACCAAAGTAGCCTACCAAACCAAAGTAGCCTACCAAACCAATGTAGCCTACCAAACCAATGTAGCCTACCAAACCAAAGTAGCCTACCAAACCAAAGTAGCCTACCAAACCAAAGTAGCCTACCAAACCAAAGTAGCCTACCAAACCAAAGTAGCCTACCAAACCAAAGTAGCCTACCAAACCAATGTAGCCTACCAAACCAAAGTAGCCTACCAAACCAAAGTAGCCTACCAAACCAATGTAGCCTACCAAACCAAAGTAGCCTACCAAACCAAAGTAGCCTACCAAACCAAAGTAGCCTACCAAACCAATGTAGCCTACCAAACCAAAGTAGCCTACCAAACCAATGTAGCCTACCAAACCAAAGTAGCCTACCAAACCAATGTAGCCTACCAAACCAAAGTAGCCTACCAAACCAAAGTAGCCTACCAAACCAAAGTAGCCTACCAAACCAATGTAGCCTACCAAACCAAGTAGCCTACCAAACAGTAGCCTACCAAACCAATGTAGCCTACCAAACCAAAGTAGCCTACCAAACCAATGTAGCCTACCAAACCAAAGTAGCCTACCAAACCAAAGTAGTCTACCAAACCAATGTAGCCTACCAAACCAAAGTAGCCTACCAAACCAATGTAGCCTACCAAACCAATGTAGCCTACCAAACCAATGTAGCCTACCAAACCAAAGTAGCCTACCAAACCAAAGTAGCCTACCAAACCAATGTAGCCTACCAAACCAATGTAGCCTACCAAACCAAAGTAGCCTACCAAACCAAAGTAGCCTACCAAACCAAAGTAGCCTACCAAACCAAAGTAGCCTACCAAACCAAAGTAGCCTACCAAACCAAAGTAGCCTACCAAACCAATGTAGCCTACCAAACCAAAGTAGCCTACCAAACCAATGTAGCCTACCAAACCAAAGTAGCCTACCAAACCAATGTAGCCTACCAAACCAAAGTAGCCTACCAAACCAATAGTAGCCTACCAAACCAAAGTAGCCTACCAAACCAATGTAGCCTACCAAACCAAAGTAGCCTACCAAACCAATGTAGCCTACCAAACCAAAGTAGCCTACCAAACCAATGTAGCCTACCAAACCAAAGTAGCCTACCAAACCAATGTAGCCTACCAAACCAAAGTAGCTACAAACATGTAGCCTACCAAACGTACACCAATGTAGCCTACCAAACCAAAGTAGCCTTCGTGGTAACGGTAGCCCTCACATGTCAATTACATTACACTTAGGGCTGTATCGGAATCAAATTTTTGAAATCTGGCCGAATTTATGAAGTGAAATCATGCCGGAGCCGGATTTTTAAAAATGTCCGGATTCTGGATTTGCTGGAGTCGGAGCCGAAATCCGATACACCTATAATTATATTCAATGACAATTGTCATTCACCCGTCAGACGCTAATCTTATTGTTTAAGTTATCTTAACTCCCAGTCATGAATATATGACTTCTATTAGAGCAAAACCTTTATTTTACGTGCACCCTGAGGGGCAAACCTTTATTTGAAGTGCACCCTGAGGTGCAAACCTTTATTTGAAGTGCACCCTGAGGGGCAAACCTTTATTTGACGTGCACCCTGAGGTGCAAACCTTTATTTGACGTGCACCCTGAGGGGCAAACCTTTATTTGACGTGCACCCTGAGGGGCAAACCTTTATTTGACGTGCACCCTGAGGGGCAAACCTTTATTTGACGTGCACCCTGAGGGGCAAACCTTTATTTGACGTGCACCCTGAGGGGCAAACCTTTATTTGACGTGCACCCTGAGGGGCAAACCTTTATTTGACGTGCACCCTGAGGGGCAAACCTTTATTTGACGTGCACCCTGTTTATTATGCAGGAGATCTTCTACTTAAGTTCTTGTATTCGTCATTATTTGACCATGTCAAACAAGCCGTCATGAAGGATTTCTTAAGACACATTTACTTCCCTTGGAGTTTCCGGAGATTAAAATCTTATAACTGAGTGATAAATTCATCTCTAAGGCCGAAGCTGATTAAATCATTGAACGATTTTTTTACCCGGATTAAGTTCCCTGTTTTAAAAAATAAATCTGGTCTATTCCATTCCTTGACAACGAAGTTCTGTCTATTCCATTCCTTGACAACGAAGTTCTGTCTATTCCATTCCTTGACAACGAAATTCTGTCTATTCCATTCCTTGACCACGCAGTTCTGTCTATTCCATTCCTTGACCACGCAGTTCTGTCTATCCTATTCCTTGACCACGCAGTTCTGCCTATCCCATTCCTTGACCACGAAGTTCTGTCCGATTGTGACCTGGACGCAAGGGGCGTCCGGTGCGACGAAAAGGGAGAAAGAAAAACAAGGGTGACAATTTGAATTGAAAAAAGCTGTAACTTTATAGCGTCATTTCCGGTCAGATGTACCCGAGTAATCATAAATGGAAATCGAAGCATCGATTTCAGCTAGTCGATTACGAGGCAATCTTATAATGGGAATCCGGCAATGTCTTTGGGGCCGACTCAGGGAAGCTGAGGCCAGATTGGAGGAGGAGAGGTAGGTAGGGCGCGGACAGGGAGGGTGTTAATAACATAATTAAAGGAAATAGAAGCGGGTAGGGGGTGCTTGGGTAGAAAAATTGTCAATTTTAAGCAGGAAATTGGACGAGTTTTGGTCGTCACCTCAGACCGGGTGTTTCTGATGGCCTGTACCACCCCCTGCCCCCCCCAACACGTTTCTTACAACAGCCGGTTTGAAGATTTGGGCAAAGAGTTGGAAGAGGGAGGAGGGGGTGATCTGATGAATTTTCCTTGTTACATTTTAGTTCACGGCTTTCTTATTTTGTTTCGTACGGCGTGAAATGAAACTTTTAAAGAAGGGAACGTGATCGGCGATTTCATTCACTGACCTTGACCTTGATGTTGTTATCATCGGTATCATCAACAACTCAACTGTCAATCATCACTGTCAACATGACATTATTGGGTTCATCATAGGAGCCGTCCATAAAGTACGTCACGCTCCAGAGGGGGGGGGGTGTAAGAAAGTTTGACACTTTGTGACCGGGGGGGGGGAGTCAAGCCAAGTGTGACGTCACGGTGATTTATAGTAAATTTTAATTATTTTGTTAATAAAACAAACTTTTTTGGTTCGAAAGCGTGACATACTATGGGGGGTCCCGAGATTTGTGACAGTTTGTGACAGGGGGAGGGGGGGAGTTAAAAATGGTCAAAAATAGCGTGACGTACTTTATGGACGTCCCCATATCTTTCCTTGTCATCATCAGTATAGTAATCGTCACTTCATTGTTATACGATTTATTTTATCGTCATTTTAGTTTGTTTGTTTGTTTTTGTTGTTTGAGTTTAGTATAAGATACTTTAAAGTTGGTGAATCTAGTCCAACGGATATCAACCATCCAACGGGTCCAGAGATACAATATTTACAGGTGTCCTCACACAAAGAACAGAAAAAACATTATGCGTCGTCATCATAAGGGCACCCGAAGTTCGCGAACAGTTACCCTAACAGCCGAGTGCTATAAATAAACAGGCTTTGGGCCTGAAAGAAAGGTGTTTCGCGGCTAATCCCAACGGATGGACGGACCAGCGTATCTTAAGATGGAGGCGGTGATCAGGAAGTGACGTCATGCACAAAGTGCTGGGCTGGTTTCCAGATGATCGGCGTGAACTAACATATGAAGGTCAAGATCTATACGTCTGAAATATAACCAACATATGAAGGCCACATATCTATACGTTTGGAATATCAACAACAATGGCTGTTAACGATTAATTTAAATTTAATCGTTAACTTTTGAAAAATTAACGATAAATTAATAATTAATTTCGATTAAAACCAAAAATTAAAATTTATTATGTCATAAGTAACACTTATTAAACGTTCTTGTTGAAAATCTAAATAACACTGGAATGTCTCCTTTATATGTCATCTTTTAACCAACTACGCAAAAAGACAAGTGTGTTGACATTATTTTGTTCAAGTGATGAGGCGGGTCGAATTGACAATATAACCAGCAGAGCTGAACAATCATTCACATGGAACTGAGGTAACTGGTATGCAAAAAACGGTCTTGGCAAAGAATGACATTATCGGATATCGGTGTTCATTAAGTTTCCACCATTGTAGAGGGTAAGTAAATGCATTCTGGAACTTTCATCTCCATTTGGTAACGCAGTAATTCATCAGAAGAGCTGTTGTCATTTTCTGTCTCTGAGTCAGACTCCATTACTGTCATTAGGGCCGTCCATAAAGTACGTCACGCTCCGAGGGGGGAGGGGGTCTAAGAAAGTGTGACCCTTTGTGACAGGGGGGATGGGGGGGGGTCAGGCCATGTGTATGTCACACATTTATTTTTAAATTATTTTTTTCTAATTTATTTATATTTTTAGTAACATTTAAATAGCTTTAAAATCAATTTTCAAAAATTTTGTGAAACACTTAGAATTAGTTTTATGTCAAAATAGCATGACATGCGTTTTTCCTGAATGTGTTCTTCATAAATCTGAATTGGATGCAGCAGAACTCAAATCGAAGGATCATGGATGGTTTGACAATCATCTTCGCACCAGCCAATACTTCACTCATATTGTTAAATATCACAACTGGAAATGTTGCGACAAAGCACGAAGCTCATATTTCAACGTTTTATACCGTCAAGATTCTTCCCTCCTCCAATCCCAATCAACCAAACAATTGATGGACTCAAAGCTTCAGAAAGAGCAGATGCAGATTCTCATAAATTTCCTTCCTTGTTTGTAGCACAAACTCTAAAATTTGATTACATCATGCCAAGATCAACAGGAGTTTTCAAAGTACAACCATATGATTACCAGCTTATTTGATCGACTTTGAAAGTATGCCACTTATAATTTGCCTCACAAACAATGTTGAAGAAACATGCAGGGCAATACAGAGCTCGGGCTCAGGAGAATGTGCCCCCCCCCCATCCAAACTATTCAAGAATCAACTCAGATAAAACGCATCCGTCCTTTGAGAATCGCTTCTAGAAGTCAAAGAGAACCCATGGTAGTTATTGCCAGAAGAGAAAATGCACATACAGAGGCTGTTGAGTGGCTAGATGAGGACGAGTTGATCTGTCTGCAATTATCCTTCCAGGAAACGATGATGGTGAAAGAATGATGTCAGTCGTAACTATGGATGAACACTTCACTTCACCGTTATAAGATGATGTCCAGTGAATTTTTTTTGAATGAAACATAATTCATAGGACCATAATAAACAGATTCAATATAGCACAAGAGTTGGTCACACAATTTGTCAATCTAGTCTTTTCTTAAGTCAAATTGCTTTGTTTCCTTTTTATTATTTAATCACTGGTTGAGTTTAAGTTTCGCTAATCTACTTTTTATCCTGTGTCAATAGAATGCTTCATCGGAAGATTATCTAAAACTTGACCTCACCCATTGTAAATGAAAAGGTAGCAGATAAATGATAATTGTCAAGTCTAATTTTTGCAGTTTTTGTTTTCAAATTCGATCTAGATTGAGTTACTGTTTTATTGAATAACTGTGACAACTGTTGACAATTAACTATTCTACTATTAAAGTCATTTTAATAATATGATAGTTCTTTTAAGTGGGGGTGTACGGGATTTCGGCTCCAGCTCCGTCAAATCCGGAATCTGGCTATTTTTTAAAAATCCGGCTTCGGCTTCAGCAGGATTTCACTTCATAAATCCGGCTGGCCGGTATATCCCTGATTTTTATATATATTCATAATGGCTCCGGCAAATCCGGAATCCGGCCATTTTTAGCAATACGATTCCTGCTCCAGCCGGATTTCACTTCATAAATCCGGCCAAATTCAGCTCCGGTCGGATTTCAAATTTGGAATCCGGTACATCCCTACTTTTAAGTGGAAATTTTATATTTTAATACAGTTTAAAAGTGAATTGTTTTTTAAGTATTAAATGAAATGTTGTAATTAGGTGTTAATTAAAAAAATTTGAAAGTGTGACGTACTTAGTCCCGAGATTTGTGACAGTTTGTGACAGGGGGTCAAAAATGGTCAAAAATAGCGTGACGTTCTTTACGGACGGCCCCTTAGCTTCATAAGCTTTTCATTTGGTTTGATAAGTAGGCGAAGTGTTAGAACCATGGTAGGCAAACGATTTCTCACAATGGATACAATAAACTTTATCAACATTTTGAACATTCCCGTCAGTCAATACTTTAAAACCAAAATCTTCGTGTAATCGTCAAGAAATTTATTATTTATCGGTTGCTATCTATTTATTTTTTAAATTTTTTTTTACTTTTTTACTTCCATTACTTTGTAAGTGGTGGGTCGCTTAATCGTTAAAAATTTTTGGAACGATTTTTAACGATCAATCGATAAATTAATCGTTAATTTTCGCATCCCTATAAACAACATATGAAGGCAAACAGATCTATACCTTTGAAATATAACAAACATAAGAAGGCCTACAGATATGTACTTTTGGAATATAACAAACATATGAAGGCCTACATATATATATATATACTTTTGGAATATAAAAAATATATGATGGCCAAGGTCTTAGTTCATACATTTGGAATATAAACAACATATGAAGGCCCACGAATATATACATTTGGAATATAAACAAACATGTGAAAACTTACAGATCTATTCGTTCCGAATATAAACAAACCTATGAAGGCCTACAGATCTTTACGTTTGGAATATAAACAAACCTATGAAGGGCTACAGATCTATACGTTTGGAAAATATCAAATATATGAAGGCCTACAGCTCTATACGTTTTGAATATAAACAAACATATGAAGGCCTACAGATCTATACGTTTGGAATATAACAAATATATGAAGGCCTACAGATCTATACGTTTGGAATATAAACAAACCTATGAAGGCCCACAGATCTATACGTTTGGAATATAACAAATATATGAAGGCCCACAGATCTATAAGTTTGGAATATAAACAAACCTATAAAGGCCTACAGATCTATACGTTTGGAATATAACAAACATATGAAGGCCTACAGATCTATACGTTTTGAATATAACAAACATATGAAGGCCTACAGATCTATACGTTTGGAATATAAAAAATATATGAAGGCCCACAGATCTATAAGTTTGGAATATAAACAAACCTATGAAGGCCCACCGATCTATACGTTTGGAATATAACAAACCTATGAAGGCCAACATATCTATACGTTTGGAATATAAACAAACATATGAAGGCCTACAGATCTATACGTTTGGAATATAACAAACCTATGAAGACCTACAGATCTATACGTTTGGAATATAAACAAACCTATGAAGGCCCACAGATCTATACGTTTGGAATATAACAAATATATGAAGGCCCACAGATCTATAAGTTTGGAATATAAACAAACATATAAAGGCCTACAGATCTATACGTTTGGAATATAACAAACATATGAAGGCCTACAGATCTATACGTTTTGAATATAACAAACATATGAAGGCCTACAGATCTATACGTTTGGAATATAAAAAATATATGAAGGCCCACAGATCTATACGTTTGGAATATAACAAACCTATGAAGGCCTACAAATCTATACGTTTGGAATATAACAAACCTATGAAGGCCTACAGATCTATACGTTTGGAATATAACAAATATATGAAGGCCTACAGACCTATACGTTTGGAATATAACAAATATATGAAGGCCTACAGATCTATACGTTTTGAATATAACAAATATATGAAGGCCTACAGATCTATACGTTTGGAATATAACAAATATATGAAGGCCTACAGATCTATACGTTTGGAATATAAACAAACCTATAAAGGCCTACAGATCTATACGTTTGGAATATAACAAACATATGAAGGCCTACAGATCTATACGTTTTGAATATAACAAACATATGAAGGCCTACAGATCTATACGTTTGGAATATAAAAAATATATGAAGGCCCACAGATCTATAAGTTTGGAATATAAACAAACCTATGAAGGCCCACCGATCTATACGTTTGGAATATAACAAACCTATGAAGGCCTACATATATATATATATACTTTTGGAATATAAAAAATATATGATGGCCAAGGTCTTAGTTCATACATTTGGAATATAAACAACATATGAAGGCCCACGAATATATACATTTGGAATATAAACAAACATGTGAAAACTTACAGATCTATTCGTTCCGAATATAAACAAACCTATGAAGGCCTACAGATCTTTACGTTTGGAATATAAACAAACCTATGAAGGGCTACAGATCTATACGTTTGGAAAATATCAAATATATGAAGGCCTACAGCTCTATACGTTTTGAATATAAACAAACATATGAAGGCCTACAGATCTATACGTTTGGAATATAACAAATATATGAAGGCCTACAGATCTATAAGTTTGGAATATAAACAAACCTATGAAGGCCCACAGATCTATACGTTTGGAATATAACAAATATATGAAGGCCCACAGATCTATAAGTTTGGAATATAAACAAACCTATAAAGGCCTACAGATCTATACGTTTGGAATATAACAAACATATGAAGGCCTACAGATCTATACGTTTTGAATATAACAAACATATGAAGGCCTACAGATCTATACGTTTGGAATATAAAAAATATATGAAGGCCCACAGATCTATAAGTTTGGAATATAACAAACCTATGAAGGCCCACCGATCTATACGTTTGGAATATAACAAACCTATGAAGGCCAACATATCTATAAGTTTGGAATATAAACAAACATATGAAGGCCTACAGATCTATACGTTTGGAATATAACAAACCTATGAAGACCTACAGATCTATACGTTTGGAATATAAACAAACCTATGAAGGCCCACAGATCTATACGTTTGGAATATAACAAATATATGAAGGCCCACAGATCTATAAGTTTGGAATATAAACAAACATATAAAGGCCTACAGATCTATACGTTTGGAATATAACAAACATATGAAGGCCTACAGATCTATACGTTTTGAATATAACAAACATATGAAGGCCTACAGATCTATACGTTTGGAATATAAAAAATATATGAAGGCCCACAGATCTATACGTTTGGAATATAACAAACCTATGAAGGCCTACAAATCTATACGTTTGGAATATAACAAACCTATGAAGGCCTACAGATCTATACGTTTGGAATATAACAAATATATGAAGGCCTACAGACCTATACGTTTGGAATATAACAAATATATGAAGGCCTACAGATCTATACGTTTTGAATATAACAAATATATGAAGGCCTACAGATCTATACGTTTGGAATATAACAAATATATGAAGGCCTACAGATCTATACGTTTGGAATATAAACAAACCTATAAAGGCCTACAGATCTATACGTTTGGAATATAACAAACATATGAAGGCCTACAGATCTATACGTTTTGAATATAACAAACATATGAAGGCCTACAGATCTATACGTTTGGAATATAAAAAATATATGAAGGCCCACAGATCTATAAGTTTGGAATATAAACAAACCTATGAAGGCCCACCGATCTATACGTTTGGAATATAACAAACCTATGAAGGCCAACATATCTATACGTTTGGAATATAAACAAACATATGAAGGCCTACAGATCTATACGTTTGGAATATAACAAACCTATGAAGGCCTACAGATCTATACGTTTGGAATATAAACAAACATATGAAGGCCCACAGATCTATACGTTTGGAATATAACAAATATATGAAGGCCCACAGATCTATAAGTTTGGAATATAAACAAACATATAAAGGCCTACAGATCTATACGTTTGGAATATAACAAACATATGAAAGCCTACAGATCTATACGTTTTGAATATAACAAACATATGAAGGCCTACAGATCTATACGTTTGGAATATAAAAAATATATGAAGGCCCACAGATCTATACGTTTGGAATATAACAAACCTATGAAGGCCTACAAATCTATACGTTTGGAATATAACAAACCTATGAAGGCCTACAGATCTATACGTTTGGAATATAACAAATATATGAAGGCCTACAGACCTATACGTTTGGAATATAACAAATATATGAAGGCCTACAGATCTATACGTTTTGAATATAACAAATATATGAAGGCCTACAGATCTATACGTTTGGAATATAACAAATATATGAAGGCCTACAGATCTATACGTTTGGAATATAACAAATATATGAAGGCCTACAGATCTATACGTTTGGAATATAACAAACATATGAAGGCCCGATCTTGCGAGTTAGGATGATATTTTCAAATTATTATTGGTTAATTTAAACAATTAACAAATTAACTTGTTTTCAGTGGTATAAACTAGAGAGTTCTTTCTTCTATTTCACCAACATACAGATGGCAAAATTCTTTCTTCTATTTCACCAACATACAGATGGCAAAGTTCTTTCTTCTATTTCACCAACATACAGATGGCAAAGATCTTTCTTCTATTTCACCAACATACAGATGACAATGATGTTTCTTTTATTTCACCAACATACAGATGGCAAAGATCTTTCTTCTATTTCACCAACATACAGATGACAATGATGTTTCTTTTATTACACCAACATACAGATGGCAATGATTTTTCTTTTATTTCACCAACATACAGATGGCAAAGATCTTCTATTTCACCAACATACAGATGACAATGATGTTTCTTTTATTTCACCAACATACAGATGGCAATGATGTTTCTTTTATTTCACCAACATACAGATGGCAATGATGTTTCTTTTATTTCACCAACATACAGATGGCAAAGATCTCTTCCATTCTTCTGCCAATCTTGAACGCGACACGAGAGAAATTAAAGCTATGATTAACTCTATTAGCAGCCAGCCCTCCCCTCTGACAGTCAATACTCCTTTACCAGCACCCTACTCCCACTGACACGCTACCCCCTTACACTGTGTTGGGGTCCGCCACTGAATCAAGACCCCCTCCCCTCCACACACACATGACGGCAGCCTGGTAGCGCGAGGTTGTCAAGGGTTGTAATTGCTTGCTCCCGAGGCCAATTGGGAATGTTATTAAGACTGAGTCTCCATGATTTCTCTCCCTTATTAGCGAGGGTGATAATTGTGTCGCACCGAGGGCCGCCCGCCCCCCCCCCTCCGCAAAACGAGCGCCCGGCACACGATGTTGCCGCTGGTCGACTTACCCCAAGTGGTCACTGATCTTCTTCCATTAACTGGGCTGCCGGATTATCCGTATTCGATGTCGTTTTGATGGTAAGTAGAGGAGTCGTAGACAATGTAGGAAGAGGAGTCATATAAACTTTAGGTAGAGGAGTCGTAGAAACTTTAGGTGGAGGAGTCGTAGATACTGTAAGTATGAGAGTCGTATGTAATTGTGTTTTCAATGGACGGCTAGAGTATGTTATGGTGGGTTGAATGGACGGCTAGAGTATGTTATGGTGGGTTGAATGGACGGCTAGAGTATGTTATGGCGTTTTGAATGGACGGCTAGAGTATGTTATGGCGTGTTGAATGGACGGCTAGAGTATGTTATGGCGGGTTGAATGGACGGCTAGAGTATGTTATGGCATGTTGAATGGACGGCTAGAGTATGTTATAGCGTGTTGAATGGACGGCTAGAGTATGTTATGGCGGGTTGAATGGACGGCTAGAGTTTGTTATGGTGGGTTGAATGGACGGCTAGAGTATGTTATGGCGGGTTGAATGGACGGCTAGAATATGTTATGGCGTGTTGAATGGTTGGCTAGAGTATATTATGGCGTGTTGAATGGACGGCTAGAGTATGTTATGGCGTGTTGAATGGACGGCTAGAGTATGTTATGGCGGGTTGAATGGACGGCTAGAGTATGTTATGGTGGGTTGAATGGACGGCTAGAGTATGTTATGGCGGGTTGAATGGACGGCTAGAGTATGTTATGGTGGGTTGAATGGACGGCTAGATTATGTTATAGCGGGTTGAATGGACGGCTAGAGTATGTTATAGCGGGTTGAATGGACGGCTAGAGTATGTTATGGCAAGTTGAATGGACGGCTAGAGTATGTTATGGCAAGTTGAATGGACGGCTAGAGTATGTTATGGTGGGTTGAATGGACGGCTAGAGTATGTTATGGTGGGTTGAATGGACGGCTAGATTATGTTATAGCGGGTTGAATGGACGGCTAGAGTGTGTTATAGCGGGTTGAATGGACGGCTAGAGTATGTTATGGCAAGTTGAATGGACGGCTAGAGTATGTTATGGCAAGTTGAATGTACGGCTAGAGTATGTTATGGCAAGTTGAATGGACGGCTAGAGTATGTTATGGCGGGTTTAATGGACGGCTAGAGTATGTTATGGCAAGTTGAATGGACGACTAGAGTATGTTATGGCGGGTTTAATGGACGGCCAGTAGAATTGAGTGGACGTCTATATGATTAATTGGTGAGTTGAACTGAACGTCACTAAATTAATGATTTATCAAATGGACGGCCATGCAAATATATTTTTTGTTTATGGGACACAGGTCATGTTTACGTTGTGTTGATTGGACGGCTAGGTATGTGTTTATTTGGTTGTTTTGACGGCTAGAGGATGTTGTGGTGAATGTCCGGCTATGGCCACGTCTACTAGGTGTGTGCCAAAGGAAAGGCAGCTAATCTATTATTAAATATTGCATGCGAAAAATTGGGAATAAATGCAGGAGCTAATTTGAGACTTGCGTCCTGGGAAGATGGATAGCGGAGAACTTGATTGATCGGGTGACAGGGGCGGAGATAGAGGGGGGGAGGGGTCAGGAGAGGGGCTGTAGGGCGGGAGTGGCATTTGAGGAGATTGAAAACTGTGGGTATACACTTAATCAGGTGATTTTATGGTGGAGGGGGGAGGGGCACATGTGGTCATTGGATGAAGGTGTTCAGATGTAAAAACCAAAGCCTGGGGTAGGATGGGGGGTGGAGATAGTGGGGGTGTAGATAGTGGGGGTGTAGATAGTAGGGAGGGGTGTAGATAAGGGGGTGTTTATAGTGGGGGGTGTAGATAGTGGGTGGGTAGATAGTGGGGGTGTAGATAGTGGGGGTGTAGATAGTGGGGGGTGTAGATAGTGGGGGGTGTAGATAGTGGGGGGTGTAGATAGTGGGGGGTGTAGATAGTGGGGGTGTAGATAGTGGGGGTGTAGATAGTGGGTGGTGTAGATAGTGGGGGTGTAGATAGTGGGGGTGTAGATAGTGGGGGGTGTAGATAGTGGGGGTGTAGATAGTGAGGGTGTAGATAGTGGGGGGTGTAGATTGTGGGGGTGTAGATAGTGGGGGTGTAGATAGTGGGGGTGTAGATAGTGGGGGTGTAGATAGTGGGGGTGTAGATAGTGGGGGTGTAGATAGTGGGGGTGTAGATAGTGGGGGTGTAGATAGTGGGGGTGTAGATAGTGGGGGTGTAGATAGTGGGGGTGTAGATAGTGGGGGTGTAGATAGTGGGGGGTTAGATAGTGGGGGTGTAGATAGTGGGGGGTGTAGATAGTGGGGGTGTAGATAGTGGGGGTGTAGATAGTGGGGGTGTAGATAGTGGGGGGTGTAGATAGTGGGGGTGTAGATAGTGGGGGTGTAGATAGTGGGGGGTGTAGATAGTATGGGGTGTAGATAGTGGGGGGTGTAGATAGTGGGGGTGTAGATAGTGGGGGTGTAGATAGTGGGGGTGTAGATAGTGGGGGGTGTAGATAGTGTGGGGTGTAGATAGTGGGGGTGTAGATAGTGGGGGGTGTAGATAGTGGGGGTGTAGATAGTGGGGGTGTAGATAGTGGGGGATGTAGATAGTGGGGGTGTAGATAGTGGGGTTGTAGATAGTGGGGGTGTAGATAGTGGGGGGGTGTAGATAGTGGGGGTGTAGATAGTGGGGGTGTAGATAGTAGGGGGTGTAGATAGTGGGGGTGTAGATAGTGGGGGTGTAGATAGTGGGGGGGTGTAGATAGTGGGGGTGTAGATAGTGGGGGTGTAGATAGTGGGGGGTGTAGATAGTGGGGGTGTAGATAGTGGGGAGGGGTGTAGATAGTGGGGGGTGTAGATAGTGGGGGTGTAGATAGTGGTGGGTGTAGATAGTGGGGGTGTAGATAGTGGGGGGTGTAGATAGTGGGGGTGTAGATAGTGGGGGGATGTAGATAGTGGGGGGTGTAGATAGTGGGGGTGTAGATAGTGGGGGTGTAGATAGTAGGGGTGTAGATAGTGGGGATGTAGATAGTGGGGGGTGTAGATAGTGGGGGTGTAGATAGTGGGGGTGTAGATAGTGGGGGAGTAGATAGTGGGGGTGTAGATAGTGGGGAGTGTAGATAGTGGGGGTGTAGATAGTGGGGGTGTAGATAGTGGGGTTGTAGATAGTGGAGGTGTAGATAGTGGGGGGTGTAGATAGTGGGGGTGTAGATAGTGGCGGTTGTAGATAGTGGGGGGTGTAGATAGTGTGGGTGTAGATAGTGGGGGTGTAGATAGTGGGGGTGTAGATAGTGGGGGGCGTAGATAAGTGGGGGGTGGTAGATAGTGGGGGTGTAGATAGTGGGGTGTAGATAGTGGGGGTGTAGATAGTGGGGGTGTAGATAGTGGGGGCGTAGATAAGTGGGGGGTGGTAGATAGTGGGGGTGTAGATAGTGGGGGGTGTAGATAGTGGGGGGCGTAGATAGTGGGGGTGTAGATAGTGGGGGGTGTAGATAATGGGGGTGTAGATAGTGGGGGTGTAGATAGTGGGGGTGTAGATAGTGGGGGGTGTAGATAGTGGGGGTGTAGATAGTGGGGGTGTAGATAGTGGGGGTGTAGATAGTGGGGGGTGTAGATAGTGGGGGGTGTAGATAGTGGGGGGTGTAGATAGTGGGGGGTGTAGATAGTGGGGGGTGTAGATAGTGGGGGTGTAAATAGTTGGGGGGTAGAAAGTGGGGGGTGTAGATAGTGGGGGTGTAGATAGTGGGGGTGTAGATAGTGGGTGTGTAGATAGTGGGGGGTGTAGATAGTGGGGGTGTAGATAGTGGGGGGGTGTAGATAGTGGGGGTGTAGATAGTGGGAGTGTAGATAGTGGGGGGTGTAGATAGTGAGGGGGATCAGAGGGTGACGAGGTGAAAGTTTCACAGACAGTTAGAAAGACGAAGTAGGTTGGTTAGTAAGAGTTGAGAGACAGGTTGTGGGGGAGGGGAGGGGAGTGTTTAATGGCGAAAGTCATGAGCTGTGTCAAAGGGGAGGTACGATGGTGGGACGGAGGGGACGGACGGGGTGAATGTTGTGGAAAGTAGGTTGTAAGATGAATGGAGAAGTGCATGTCGAGATGAAAGGACGAATGTGCCTATATGTCATCACTGACATATGAATGTACCTATATGTCATCACTGACATATGAATGTATCTATATGTTATCACTGACATATGAATGTACTTATATGTCATTACTTACAGATGAATGAACATACATGTCATCACTGACATATGAATGTACTTATATGTCATTACTGACAGATGAATGTACCTATATGTAATCACTGACATATGAATAACCTATATGTCGTTACTGACATATGAATAACCTATATGTCATCACTGACATATGAATGTACTTATATGTCATCTCTGACAGATGAATGTACCTATATGTCATTACTGACATATGAATGTACTTATATGTCATCTCTGACAGATGAATATACCTTTTTGCCATCACTGACATATGAATGTACTTATATGTCTTCTCTGACAGATGAATGTACCTATATGTCATTACTGACATATGAATGTACTTATATGTCATCTCTGACAGATGAATATACCTTTTTGTCATCACTGACATATGAATGTACCTATATGTCATCTATGACAGATGAATGTACCTATATGTCATCACTGACATGTGAATGTACCTATATGTCATCACTGACATATGAATTTACTTATATGTCATTAATGACATATGAATGTTCCTATATGTCATCACTGTCAGATGAATGTACCTATATGTCATCACTGACATATGAATGGTCACTGACAGAATTCAGTTAGCTTTGACTGGTTAGATTAAGCCATAAACGGAAGAAATAAGCATGACAGCTCACAATTAAAGTTGCTCCCCGTGTGGGTACATCACTAAGAGTTGTCCCCTACCCCCCAACCCCGGGACACAAACTGTCCAGATTCTGCTAAAATTCATGTATGACCGCAGTGCGCCACCCGACTGAGCTCACGCATGGCCTAGACAGTAATACGTCCACGGACAGGCCTGGGCCCATTTGTCTGTCACAGACACACCGGTCAGTAATAGCCCTTAAAGCTGCTTTCTCGGACTAATCTCTTCTCCACACTTAACAGTTTCCCTGCTTACGCGGCGTGGTCTTAGCTGCCTTGACCATTAGGATTAAGTATCGCTTGACCACCATTAGCGACCATCAAGTTCAAGATATCAAGTTTTTGGGCTGTTTTCTCGGCCCCGAGGATTACCAAAGTAAGGACATCGAATATGTGAGAGTGTGAGTGCCACAAGGGACCCACTGGAGCTAAAGCTCACATTGAATCTAAAATTGTGAGTGCCAGTACGAGATGACTGGAGCTAAAGCTTACATTGAATCTAAAAGTGTGAGTGCCACTAAGAGAGGAAAGGAGCTAAAAATCACATAGAATCTAAAAGTGTGAGTGCCACTAAGAGAGGAAAGGAGCTAAAGATCACATTGAATCTAAAAGTGTAAGTGCCACTAGGAGATGACTGGAGCTAAGCTCTCATTGAATGGTCTAGTAACTATATATGTCTACTTAGGGGTGAATTCAGAGTCGCTATAAATGTATAGTCTACTTAGAGGTGAATTCAGAGTCGCTATAAATGTATAGTCTACTTAGGGGTGAATTCAGAGTCGCTATAAATGTATAGTCTACTTAGAGGTGAATTCAGAGTCGCTATAAATGTATAGTCTACTTAGAGGGTGAATTCAGAGTCGCTATAAATGTATAGTCTACTTAGAGGTGAATTCAGAGTCGCTATAAATGTATAGTCTACTTAGAGGTGAATTCAGAGTCGCTATAAATGTATAGTCTACTTAGGGGTGAATTCAGAGTCGCTATAAATGTATAGTCTACTTAGGGGTGAATTCAGAGTCGCTATAAATGTATAGTCTACTTAGGGGTGAATTCAGAGTCGCTATAAATGTATAGTCTACTTAGGGGTGAATTCAGAGTCGCTATAAATGTATAGTCTACTTAGGGGTGAATTCAGAGTCGCTATAAATGTATAGTCTACTTAGAGGTGAATTCAGAGTCGCTATAAATGTATAGTCTACTTAGGGGTGAATTCAGAGTCGCTATAAATGTATAGTCTACTTAGAGGTGAATTCAGAGTCGCTATAAATGTATAGTCTACTTAGGGGTGAATTCAGAGTCGCTATAAATGTATAGTCTACTTAGAGGTGAATTCAGAGTCGCTATAAATGTATAGTCTACTTAGGGGTGAATTCAGAGTCGCTATAAATGTATAGTCTACTTAGGGGTGAATTCAGAGTCGCTATAAATGTATAGTCTACTTAGGGGTGAATTCAGAGTCGCTATAAATGTATAGTCTACTTAGGGGTGAATTCAGAGTCGCTATAAATGTATAGTCTACTTAGGGGTGAATTCAGAGTCGCTATAAATGTATAGTCTACTTAGGGGTGAATTCAGAGTCGCTATAAATGTATAGTCTACTTAGAGGTGAATTCAGAGTCGCTATAAATGTATAGTCTACTTAGAGGGTGAATTCAGAGTCGCTATAAATGTATAGTCTACTTAGAGGTGAATTCAGAGTCGCTATAAATGTATAGTCTACTTAGGGGTGAATTCAGAGTCGCTATAAATGTATAGTCTACTTAGAGGGTGAATTCAGAGTCGCTATAAATGTATAGTCTACTTAGAGGGTGAATTCAGAGTCGCTATAAATGTATAGTCTACTTAGAGGTGAATTCAGAGTCGCTATAAATGTATAGTCTACTTAGGGGTGAATTCAGAGTCGCTATAAATGTATAGTCTACTTAGAGGTGAATTCAGAGTCGCTATAAATGTATAGTCTACTTAGAGGTGAATTCAGAGTCGCTATAAATGTATAGTCTACTTAGAGGTGAATTCAGAGTCGCTATAAATGTATAGTCTACTTAGAGGTGAATTCAGAGTCGCTATAAATGTATAGTCTACTTAGAGGGTGAATTCAGAGTCGCTATAAATGTATAGTCTACTTAGAGGTGAATTCAGAGTCGCTATAAATGTATAGTCTACTTAGGGGTGAATTCAGAGTCGCTATAAATGTATAGTCTACTTAGAGGGTGAATTCAGAGTCGCTATAAATGTATAGTCTACTTAGAGGGTGAATTCAGAGTCGCTATAAATGTATAGTCTACTTAGAGGTGAATTCAGAGTCGCTATAAATGTATAGTCTACTTAGAGGTGAATTCAGAGTCGCTATAAATGTATAGTCTACTTAGAGGTGAATTCAGAGTCGCTATAAATGTATAGTCTACTTAGAGGGTGAATTCAGAGTCGCTATAAATGTATAGTCTACTTAGAGGTGAATTCAGAGTCGCTATAAATGTATAGTCTACTTAGGGGTGAATTCAGAGTCGCTATAAATGTATAGTCTACTTAGAGGGTGAATTCAGAGTCGCTATAAATGTATAGTCTACTTAGAGGTGAATTCAGAGTCGCTATAAATGTATAGTCTACTTAGAGGTGAATTCAGAGTCGCTATAAATGTATAGTCTACTTAGGGGTGAATTCAGAGTCGCTATAAATGTATAGTCTACTTAGAGGTGAATTCAGAGTCGCTATAAATGTATAGTCTACTTAGAGGTGAATTCAGAGTCGCTATAAATGTATAGTCTACTTAGGGGTGAATTCAGAGTCGCTATAAATGTATAGTCTACTTAGGGGTGAATTCAGAGTCGCTATAAATGTATAGTCTACTTAGAGGTGAATTCAGAGTCGCTATAAATGTATAGTCTACTTAGAGGTGAATTCAGAGTCGCTATAAATGTATAGTCTACTTAGGGGTGAATTCAGAGTCGCTATAAATGTATAGTCTACTTAGAGGTGAATTCAGAGTCGCTATAAATGTATAGTCTACTTAGAGGTGAATTCAGAGTCGCTATAAATGTATAGTCTACTTAGGGGTGAATTCAGAGTCGCTATAAATGTATAGTCTACTTAGGGGTGAATTCAGAGTCGCTATAAATGTATAGTCTACTTAGAGGTGAATTCAGAGTCGCTATAAATGTATAGTCTACTTAGAGGTGAATTCAGAGTCGCTATAAATGTATAGTCTACTTAGAGGTGAATTCAGAGTCGCTATAAATGTATAGTCTACTTAGAGGTGAATTCAGAGTCGCTATAAATGTATAGTCTACTTAGAGGTGAATTCAGAGTCGCTATAAATGTATAGTCTACTTAGAGGTGAATTCAGAGTCGCTATAAATGTATAGTCTACTTAGAGGTGAATTCAGAGTCGCTATAAATGTATAGTCTACTTAGGGGTGAATTCAGAGTCGCTATAAATGTATAGTCTACTTAGAGGTGAATTCAGAGTCGCTATAAATGTATAGTCTACTTAGAGGGTGAATTCAGAGTCGCTATAAATGTATAGTCTACTTAGAGGTGAATTCAGAGTCGCTATAAATGTATAGTCTACTTAGAGGTGAATTCAGAGTCGCTATAAATGTATAGTCTACTTAGAGGTGAATTCAGAGTCGCTATAAATGTATAGTCTACTTAGAGGGTGAATTCAGAGTCGCTATAAATGTATAGTCTACTTAGGGGTGAATTCAGAGTCGCTATAAATGTATAGTCTACTTAGAGGTGAATTCAGAGTCGCTATAAATGTATAGTCTACTTAGAGGTGAATTCAGAGTCGCTATAAATGTATAGTCTACTTAGAGGTGAATTCAGAGTCGCTATAAATGTATAGTCTACTTAGAGGTGAATTCAGAGTCGCTATAAATGTATAGTCTACTTAGAGGTGAATTCAGAGTCGCTATAAATGTATAGTCTACTTAGAGGTGAATTCAGAGTCGCTATAAATGTATAGTCTACTTAGGGGTGAATTCAGAGTCGCTATAAATGTATAGTCTACTTAGAGGGTGAATTCAGAGTCGCTATAAATGTATAGTCTACTTAGAGGTGAATTCAGAGTCGCTATAAATGTATAGTCTACTTAGGGGTGAATTCAGAGTCGCTATAAATGTATAGTCTACTTAGAGGTGAATTCAGAGTCGCTATAAATGTATAGTCTACTTAGAGGTGAATTCAGAGTCGCTATAAATGTATAGTCTACTTAGAGGTGAATTCAGAGTCGCTATAAATGTATAGTCTACTTAGAGGTGAATTCAGAGTCGCTATAAATGTATAGTCTACTTAGGGGTGAATTCAGAGTCGCTATAAATGTATAGTCTACTTAGAGGTGAATTCAGAGTCGCTATAAATGTATAGTCTACTTAGAGGTGAATTCAGAGTCGCTATAAATGTATAGTCTACTTAGGGGTGAATTCAGAGTCGCTATAAATGTATAGTCTACTTAGAGGTGAATTCAGAGTCGCTATAAATGTATAGTCTACTTAGAGGTGAATTCAGAGTCGCTATAAATGTATAGTCTACTTAGAGGTGAATTCAGAGTCGCTATAAATGTATAGTCTACTTAGGGGTGAATTCAGAGTCGCTATAAATGTATAGTCTACTTAGAGGGTGAATTCAGAGTCGCTATAAATGTATAGTCTACTTAGAGGTGAATTCAGAGTCGCTATAAATGTATAGTCTACTTAGAGGTGAATTCAGAGTCGCTATAAATGTATAGTCTACTTAGAGGGTGAATTCAGAGTCGCTATAAATGTATAGTCTACTTAGAGGTGAATTCAGAGTCGCTATAAATGTATAGTCTACTTAGAGGTGAATTCAGAGTCGCTATAAATGTATAGTCTACTTAGAGGTGAATTCAGAGTCGCTATAAATGTATAGTCTACTTAGAGGTGAATTCAGAGTCGCTATAAATGTATAGTCTACTTAGAGGTGAATTCAGAGTCGCTATAAATGTATAGTCTACTTAGAGGTGAATTCAGAGTCGCTATAAATGTATAGTCTACTTAGGGGTGAATTCAGAGTCGCTATAAATGTATAGTCTACTTAGAGGTGAATTCAGAGTCGCTATAAATGTATAGTCTACTTAGAGGTGAATTCAGAGTCGCTATAAATGTATAGTCTACTTAGAGGTGAATTCAGAGTCGCTATAAATGTATAGTCTACTTAGAGGTGAATTCAGAGTCGCTATAAATGTATAGTCTACTTAGAGGTGAATTCAGAGTCGCTATAAATGTATAGTCTACTTAGAGGTGAATTCAGAGTCGCTATAAATGTATAGTCTACTTAGAGGGTGAATTCAGAGTCGCTATAAATGTATAGTCTACTTAGAGGTGAATTCAGAGTCGCTATAAATGTATAGTCTACTTAGGGGTGAATTCAGAGTCGCTATAAATGTATAGTCTACTTAGAGGTGAATTCAGAGTCGCTATAAATGTATAGTCTACTTAGAGGTGAATTCAGAGTCGCTATAAATGTATAGTCTACTTAGGGGTGAATTCAGAGTCGCTATAAATGTATAGTCTACTTAGAGGTGAATTCAGAGTCGCTATAAATGTATAGTCTACTTAGAGGTGAATTCAGAGTCGCTATAAATGTATAGTCTACTTAGAGGTGAATTCAGAGTCGCTATAAATGTATAGTCTACTTAGGGGTGAATTCAGAGTCGCTATAAATGTATAGTCTACTTAGAGGGTGAATTCAGAGTCGCTATAAATGTATAGTCTACTTAGAGGGTGAATTCAGAGTCGCTATAAATGTATAGTCTACTTAGAGGTGAATTCAGAGTCGCTATAAATGTATAGTCTACTTAGAGGTGAATTCAGAGTCGCTATAAATGTATAGTCTACTTAGAGGTGAATTCAGAGTCGCTATAAATGTATAGTCTACTTAGAGGTGAATTCAGAGTCGCTATAAATGTATAGTCTACTTAGAGGTGAATTCAGAGTCGCTATAAATGTATAGTCTACTTAGAGGGTGAATTCAGAGTCGCTATAAATGTATAGTCTACTTAGAGGGTGAATTCAGAGTCGCTATAAATGTATAGTCTACTTAGAGGGTGAATTCAGAGTCGCTATAAATGTATAGTCTACTTAGAGGTGAATTCAGAGTCGCTATAAATGTATAGTCTACTTAGAGGTGAATTCAGAGTCGCTATAAATGTATAGTCTACTTAGAGGTGAATTCAGAGTCGCTATAAATGTATAGTCTACTTAGAGGTGAATTCAGAGTCGCTATAAATGTATAGTCTACTTAGAGGTGAATTCAGAGTCGCTATAAATGTATAGTCTACTTAGAGGTGAATTCAGAGTCGCTATAAATGTATAGTCTACTTAGAGGTGAATTCAGAGTCGCTATAAATGTATAGTCTACTTAGAGGTGAATTCAGAGTCGCTATAAATGTATAGTCTACTTAGAGGGTGAATTCAGAGTCGCTATAAATGTATAGTCTACTTAGAGGGTGAATTCAGAGTCGCTATAAATGTATAGTCTACTTAGAGGGTGAATTCAGAGTCGCTATAAATGTATAGTCTACTTAGGGGTGAATTCAGAGTCGCTATAAATGTATAGTCTACTTAGAGGTGAATTCAGAGTCGCTATAAATGTATAGTCTACTTAGAGGTGAATTCAGAGTCGCTATAAATGTATAGTCTACTTAGAGGTGAATTCAGAGTCGCTATAAATGTATAGTCTACTTAGAGGTGAATTCAGAGTCGCTATAAATGTATAGTCTACTTAGAGGTGAATTCAGAGTCGCTATAAATGTATAGTCTACTTAGAGGTGAATTCAGAGTCGCTATAAATGTATAGTCTACTTAGAGGTGAATTCAGAGTCGCTATAAATGTATAGTCTACTTAGAGGTGAATTCAGAGTCGCTATAAATGTATAGTCTACTTAGAGGTGAATTCAGAGTCGCTATAAATGTATAGTCTACTTAGAGGTGAATTCAGAGTCGCTATAAATGTATAGTCTACTTAGAGGGTGAATTCAGAGTCGCTATAAATGTATAGTCTACTTAGAGGTGAATTCAGAGTCGCTATAAATGTATAGTCTACTTAGAGGGTGAATTCAGAGTCGCTATAAATGTATAGTCTACTTAGAGGTGAATTCAGAGTCGCTATAAATGTATAGTCTACTTAGAGGTGAATTCAGAGTCGCTATAAATGTATAGTCTACTTAGGGGTGAATTCAGAGTCGCTATAAATGTATAGTCTACTTAGAGGTGAATTCAGAGTCGCTATAAATGTATAGTCTACTTAGAGGGTGAATTCAGAGTCGCTATAAATGTATAGTCTACTTAGGGGTGAATTCAGAGTCGCTATAAATGTATAGTCTACTTAGAGGTGAATTCAGAGTCGCTATAAATGTATAGTCTACTTAGAGGTGAATTCAGAGTCGCTATAAATGTATAGTCTACTTAGAGGTGAATTCAGAGTCGCTATAAATGTATAGTCTACTTAGAGGGTGAATTCAGAGTCGCTATAAATGTATAGTCTACTTAGAGGTGAATTCAGAGTCGCTATAAATGTATAGTCTACTTAGAGGGTGAATTCAGAGTCGCTATAAATGTATAGTCTACTTAGGGGTGAATTCAGAGTCGCTATAAATGTATAGTCTACTTAGAGGTGAATTCAGAGTCGCTATAAATGTATAGTCTACTTAGAGGGTGAATTCAGAGTCGCTATAAATGTATAGTCTACTTAGAGGTGAATTCAGAGTCGCTATAAATGTATAGTCTACTTAGGGGTGAATTCAGAGTCGCTATAAATGTATAGTCTACTTAGAGGTGAATTCAGAGTCGCTATAAATGTATAGTCTACTTAGAGGTGAATTCAGAGTCGCTATAAATGTATAGTCTACTTAGAGGTGAATTCAGAGTCGCTATAAATGTATAGTCTACTTAGGGGTGAATTCAGAGTCGCTATAAATGTATAGTCTACTTAGAGGTGAATTCAGAGTCGCTATAAATGTATAGTCTACTTAGAGGTGAATTCAGAGTCGCTATAAATGTATAGTCTACTTAGAGGGTGAATTCAGAGTCGCTATAAATGTATAGTCTACTTAGAGGTGAATTCAGAGTCGCTATAAATGTATAGTCTACTTAGGGGTGAATTCAGAGTCGCTATAAATGTATAGTCTACTTAGGGGTGAATTCAGAGTCGCTATAAATGTATAGTCTACTTAGAGGTGAATTCAGAGTCGCTATAAATGTATAGTCTACTTAGGGGTGAATTCAGAGTCGCTATAAATGTATAGTCTACTTAGAGGTGAATTCAGAGTCGCTATAAATGTATAGTCTACTTAGAGGTGAATTCAGAGTCGCTATAAATGTATAGTCTACTTAGAGGTGAATTCAGAGTCGCTATAAATGTATAGTCTACTTAGAGGTGAATTCAGAGTCGCTATAAATGTATAGTCTACTTAGGGGTGAATTCAGAGTCGCTATAAATGTATAGTCTACTTAGAGGGTGAATTCAGAGTCGCTATAAATGTATAGTCTACTTAGAGGTGAATTCAGAGTCGCTATAAATGTATAGTCTACTTAGAGGGTGAATTCAGAGTCGCTATAAATGTATAGTCTACTTAGAGGTGAATTCAGAGTCGCTATAAATGTATAGTCTACTTAGAGGTGAATTCAGAGTCGCTATAAATGTATAGTCTACTTAGGGGTGAATTCAGAGTCGCTATAAATGTATAGTCTACTTAGAGGGTGAATTCAGAGTCGCTATAAATGTATAGTCTACTTAGAGGTGAATTCAGAGTCGCTATAAATGTATAGTCTACTTAGAGGGTGAATTCAGAGTCGCTATAAATGTATAGTCTACTTAGAGGTGAATTCAGAGTCGCTATAAATGTATAGTCTACTTAGAGGTGAATTCAGAGTCGCTATAAATGTATAGTCTACTTAGAGGGTGAATTCAGAGTCGCTATAAATGTATAGTCTACTTAGAGGTGAATTCAGAGTCGCTATAAATGTATAGTCTACTTAGAGGTGAATTCAGAGTCGCTATAAATGTATAGTCTACTTAGAGGTGAATTCAGAGTCGCTATAAATGTATAGTCTACTTAGAGGGTGAATTCAGAGTCGCTATAAATGTATAGTCTACTTAGAGGTGAATTCAGAGTCGCTATAAATGTATAGTCTACTTAGGGGTGAATTCAGAGTCGCTATAAATGTATAGTCTACTTAGGGGTGAATTCAGAGTCGCTATAAATGTATAGTCTACTTAGGGGTGAATTCAGAGTCGCTATAAATGTATAGTCTACTTAGAGGGTGAATTCAGAGTCGCTATAAATGTATAGTCTACTTAGGGTGAATTCAGAGTCGCTATAAATGTATAGTCTACTTAGGGGTGAATTCAGAGTCGCTATAAATGTATAGTCTACTTAGAGGTGAATTCAGAGTCGCTATAAATGTATAGTCTACTTAGAGGGTGAATTCAGAGTCGCTATAAATGTATAGTCTACTTAGAGGGTGAATTCAGAGTCGCTATAAATGTATAGTCTACTTAGAGGTGAATTCAGAGTCGCTATAAATGTATAGTCTACTTAGGGGTGAATTCAGAGTCGCTATAAATGTATAGTCTACTTAGGGGTGAATTCAGAGTCGCTATAAATGTATAGTCTACTTAGAGGTGAATTCAGAGTCGCTATAAATGTATAGTCTACTTAGGGGTGAATTCAGAGTCGCTATAAATGTATAGTCTACTTAGAGGTGAATTCAGAGTCGCTATAAATGTATAGTCTACTTAGGGTGAATTCAGAGTCGCTATAAATGTATAGTCTACTTAGAGGTGAATTCAGAGTCGCTATAAATGTATAGTCTACTTAGGGGTGAATTCAGAGTCGCTATAAATGTATAGTCTACTTAGGGGTGAATTCAGAGTCGCTATAAATGTATAGTCTACTTAGAGGTGAATTCAGAGTCGCTATAAATGTATAGTCTACTTAGGGGTGAATTCAGAGTCGCTATAAATGTATAGTCTACTTAGGGGTGAATTCAGAGTCGCTATAAATGTATAGTCTACTTAGAGGTGAATTCAGAGTCGCTATAAATGTATAGTCTACTTAGAGGTGAATTCAGAGTCGCTATAAATGTATAGTCTACTTAGGGGTGAATTCAGAGTCGCTATAAATGTATAGTCTACTTAGGGGTGAATTCAGAGTCGCTATAAATGTATAGTCTACTTAGGGGTGAATTCAGAGTCGCTATAAATGTATAGTCTACTTAGAGGGTGAATTCAGAGTCGCTATAAATGTATAGTCTACTTAGAGGGTGAATTCAGAGTCGCTATAAATGTATAGTCTACTTAGAGGTGAATTCAGAGTCGCTATAAATGTATAGTCTACTTAGGGGTGAATTCAGAGTCGCTATAAATGTATAGTCTACTTAGAGGTGAATTCAGAGTCGCTATAAATGTATAGTCTACTTAGAGGTGAATTCAGAGTCGCTATAAATGTATAGTCTACTTAGGGGTGAATTCAGAGTCGCTATAAATGTATAGTCTACTTAGAGGTGAATTCAGAGTCGCTATAAATGTATAGTCTACTTAGAGGTGAATTCAGAGTCGCTATAAATGTATAGTCTACTTAGGGGTGAATTCAGAGTCGCTATAAATGTATAGTCTACTTAGAGGTGAATTCAGAGTCG
This sequence comes from Ampullaceana balthica, assembly GCA_944989445.1. Classification (NCBI taxonomy): domain Eukaryota; kingdom Metazoa; phylum Mollusca; class Gastropoda; family Lymnaeidae; genus Ampullaceana; species Ampullaceana balthica. The sequence continues at coordinate 147,860 of CALYLW010001827.1, forward strand.
CTATAAATGTATAGTCTACTTAGAGGTGAATTCAGAGTCGCTATAAATGTATAGTCTACTTAGGGGTGAATTCAGAGTCGCTATAAATGTATAGTCTACTTAGGGGTGAATTCAGAGTCGCTA